>BSAI01000189.1:21529004-21588330 GCA_036245035.1 Adrianichthys oophorus | reverse complement strand
TCAGCTCCAGCGTTTTCAGCGTTTTCAGCTCCAGCGTTTTCAGCGTTTTCAGCTCCAGCGTTTTCAGCTCCAGCGTTTTCAGCTATCGGCTCTAGCATCTTCAGCAGGCAGATTCAGCTTACAGCATTCACACTAGCATTATTGCGGTCAATGCTATATATTTAGTTCTATTTAATATTTGCCCCATTTAAGTGTGGAAATTGTACATTCTGCTTTTCTCAATTTCACACCTGTTGATGCATGTTTTTACTGGATCTTTTTGAAGTTGAAAAAAATGCATGTATTTTTTTTGCTCTTTTTGATAGAATAAATGTGTTAAAAATGTAGAAAAACTACTCAAATTTGTGCTAGATTAAAAAAAGTAAAATATAAAGTAAGGAGGCTGTTTATATTCCTCAAGACATCGAAAATAGGATAAAAATTCCCATTGTCCCATTTTAAAGTCCCATAAAAGTCCCATTAACTGTCACACACCGAGATGTGTGAAATTTGTCCTCCGCATTTGGCCTATCCCTTGAGGGAACGGTGAGCTGCAGAAAAATCTGCGCTCGGGAACCATTTGGTGGTTTACAAGCCCCCGCCCCAACCCCCCATCCACCCCCTTAATGCTGAGTGCCAAATGAGGAGGCATTGAATCCTAGAGTCTTTGGTGTAAATCGGCCTGGATTTGGACTTGTGACCTAATGACCTGGACACTCATCCACAAGGCTACTGAGCTGTAAATTTGTTTTATCAATTAAATTAAAAGATATTACTAGTAAAGTAGTACTATTTCTAAGATGTGTGTCTATTGAAGTAATACTGTGTTGGAAAATATCTCATAAACTTTTCAGATAAAACACAAACCGCTTTATTTTCGTCTCTTTTATCAGGAAAACTCTGGAGATGCACATCGATACGGGTCATCTTACCTTCCAACCTCCAGCGACCTATCAGAAGGACTTCCGCTGCCCCTTCTGCCTCTACCAAAGCAAGAACAAGGACCACATGATAGATCACATCATCTTGCACCGCGGTGCGTTCACATGCTCTAAAGCTTTAAAAAGTATCAAGATCTGTGGTGTTAAACAGGCTTCTTATGCCTTTTCTTCTCAGAGGAACGCGTCGTTCCAATCGAAGTACACCGCCCCAAGCTCTCACGGTATCTCCAAGGGATCGTCTTCCGCTGCCACAGATGCACGTTCACATGCGGAAGCGCCAAAACCCTTCATTTCCACATGAGGAGGCACAGTGATGTCAAGCCCTACAAGTGTCGGCTGTGCTACTTCGACTGCACTCTGATGCAGGACTTAGAGGAACACCTGAGCGATAAACACCAGGTGAGGATTTGTCAGTAAAGCTGCTGCCTCCCTCTGGAATTCCTTTGAAGGAGAAATAATGTCCTCTTTTGTTTGAGTGTTGTGTTCTTTGGCGTCTGCCCTCACTCTGCAGCTTTATTGTCAGACCCACTTTGATAAACTCCTCTTGCTACATTCTTTTGGTGTGTGAGTTTGTTGAGATACATTTTAGCTGTAGTTTTGTTTAAGGGATCTAATCACATCGTTGCAGACTTAATCGAAATTGGATGTAGCATCCGGAATGGTGTTCGGACATTAGTTTTATTCGCATAATTTTGATCATATATTCCAGGCCTAGTATTACAGATAAAAGCCTTGGTAGAAATCTGCATATTGTGAATGGATCACAACATTTTGTTGCCATAAAATGAGACAGAGTACCAAAGGACCAGTCTGTACAGCACCACTAGGAGGCGCACAAAAACCTGTCTGCTGTGTGGAGATGCTTTACAGTCCATGAGAACATTACAATCAAGGATGTCCCAATCAGGTTTTTTTTTGGCCTCTATCCAATTCAAGTCATTTGATTTTGAAAACATCTGCTGATAAAGAGTCCTGATCCAATACTTTTTTAACACTTAAAAAAAGAACAAATTGAATTAACAGATTCGGGTTGTCCCAGATTTTTATTTATTTAACCTTCTCTCATTGTTTAACACTTACACAGAGCACTTCTGTGTAGTAAATTGAACATTTAAGCAAAAACCGAGCAGCTATCAAATAGGAAAAAACTGTTGACTAGTAAAAATAGGTGATAATTAGTCATGTGAAAGTTTGGTGACCGAAGCTTTAGTGTCCTCAGAACTAATGAACGTTTGGTGATTCCTTGTTCCTAAAAAAAAAAAAAGAATTCTTACAAATTAATGATGAATTTCTCTCAAAAAAATTTTTGTAGCACAAATATGATGATGAATATTCATGACTAGCTTATATCAATGTGACCATTTATTAGTTTTGTTTGTTTTTGAGAGATTATGCAATTCTTTTTTTAATCGCTTTTTCCAAGAGCTTGCACTTTGTAGACAGTCCCTTGACTGTCTTTCTGCCGGCAAATTGTACAGTTGTCCTTACAATTGGTATGGTTACCTTTTATTATTTACCTAAAATTGTGTTAAACAGCGTTTAGTTGTCGGCGTTGCCGGTCTAAACCGGTAAACCTGAAGTCACTTCACACACAGTCAGTGATGTCGCCATTTTGTTTGACGTCACGTGAAAAGGATCTATTGGCGCCGAAGTAACCCTCCACTTATATCCCATCATCCCTTTTTTTACTTTCTCTCTCGCTAGCTTACAACTCCTTACAGCTTCATCCTAACATTTTGAGAACATTAAGAGAAAGATGTTTCAATCTCTTCTAAATAGGACTTCACTCATTTCACTGAAGCTTGTCTGAATTTCTTCCACACCTCATTCCCCTCTGTGCAGGTTTTGAGGAATCACGAGCTTGTTGGTCAGGTGAGCCTGGACCAACTGGAATCCCGAATTGAAAGGAGGAAAGAAAAAGATCTGGACATTAAAGATCTTCAGGACTTTGATGCAGACTGTGCTGACATCTGTGAAGCTGAGAACACGATCAACGATGACACTGAGAGGAAAACAATCCTCAAAGAATTACTGGAAAAGCGAGACGAGGATGGAAATGAACAAAACTGGGCCAAGAGCCGGACTAACCTTCAGGGTGATTGCACAAACCCCAAATCTGGTCTCCAAGAGCAAGTCCTGCAAGCTCGAACAGACACCGGAGCTTTGATTCACTCTACAGGAGGGCTGGAGGCTGCAGGTGTTGATCAGAGAACTGAAGTCCAGCAGGAGCACTGCAGTGATCCAGAAGGAGAAGCACACAGAAAGACGAATCAAGACAAATCTGCAAGGACTCTTGAGCCGCTACAGGAAAACCTTCATTATAGTACTGGGAATGCAGATGCAGAGATGAAGGAAGACATGACGCATGTACTGAGCACCATCAAACTGGAAGAAGATCTTAACGATAATACTGTTGATCTAAAAAACAATTTATTACTAAACAAAGCGGGTGGCTTCGTCTCTTCCCCGAATGATCAGATCAACACGACGCGTTCATCATCTTCAGCAAACGTGAGTTCTAAGGACATCAAGGACAAGTCCTCTCTAGAAAACCTTCCCCAGATGCCTTTACCCATCAACACAGACACCAGCTCCATCTCCCTGAAGAAATGTAAAGACGAACTAGAACAAACGTTGATAAATATTAAGGAAGGGCCAGAACTTTTTGGAGAAATGCCGGTTCTTGAGAATGAGCTTGTGAAGAAGAAACTGTACAGTTCAGAAAACTGCAAAGAGGAGGAGGAGGAGGAGGAAATGCAGAATGAAGGAGGTAGGGTGGTGACAGATGACAACGGGACCTGTGACAAAAAGGAGGATATTTCACGTGTGGATGAAGGTACAAACACACAGTTGTTTTGATTTTGTCATTAAATAAAAGCTGCTAAACTGCTGTTTTAGATAGGAATTCAAATGAATTTAGCAAAAATAGAAAAACATTAGAAATATCTTTGAGTTTTTGTCTAAGTTGATCAAAACTGAATTGTTTTATGTGTTGAGAAAACTGACTGATAAAGTGAATTTGTCTTGTTGCGTTCACAGCTGCTGAAATCCTGCACTCTCCTCGGTTCAAGTGTGAGTTTTGTGGGCGAAACTTCACGAACATTTCTGAATGGACGCGCCACGTCGCACGCCATGGACTCTGACATTTTTCACCTGACGAGCCATTCACTGTCATCTACCCTTTTGTTTATGTGAAACCAGGCTTAACCTATTTTTCACATTTTCTAGATTCTTTTTAAACCTTTTCTAAGAAACCTTTTATATAACATTTGTTATTCGTAGAATTTGATTTGATTCAGTCGGTAAAGGCTTAGAAATAGATGGTGAACGTCTGTGCGATCCAATGAGAAGACATCTCAGGTCTATTTCCTGAGATGTTTTGGCTTTTTTTGTGTTTTAAAAATCATTTCTCTTTAAGTGATAAAGTTTAGCACAGTATGATATAGATGACATTTTAGAAATCTGAATCACATTTGAATTAAAAACAACTCATTAAAAGTGTTGCCTTCATCGTACCATTGGGTACCTTAGTGTTACACCTCTGCAATCAAGTTAAGCTAATTGACTTTTACAACTGACAGTATTAAAGAATGCTTAAACACACGGATATCCTTTTTTTGTATTTACGAAATATTTGTCAACGTTCTCTCAGCTTGTACAGACATCAATTGTGATGAAGAAAGTTTTTTCAGTGTTAGGGAAAGTTTATTTACAGAAGTGAAAAGTTGCTTTATTATTATTTTTTTTTACTTTCATGACATCACAAATGCGTCAAGATCAAGAGTCAGAATAGTAGTTAAATCTTTTTGCTAGGTGAAATTCGAGGCAGAACAAAACTATTTTTTGTATGTAGCTTTCACTGCTTTAACAACATCAAACCATATGATTTTTACTATAACAATTTTTAACAAACATAAAGTCACATGTCTTAGATTGTATGATGTCACAAATGCATATTTTATTGGTGTCAGAATAATTAGAGGAACCTTTTGCTTGGTTAAATCATCAAGGTGAAATAAGATGTATTTCTTTTTTAAACTTCTGCTTAAACAAAAGCATCAAACTGTGGCTCATTTTCACTATATCAGTTTTTAACATTTTGTGATGTTACAAATGCTACTTTCCGTTGTCAAAATAATGGGCGAAGCCTTTGTTAGGGGAAATTGTTATCTCTTGTGGTTTTCTTATTTTCATACATTCCATTCATTTAAAAGTATCAAACTGTGAGTATAATTTTCTCTCACTCACACAAACATTTTTTAAAACAAAAATAAAGTCACACATCTTAGATTTTGCGATGTCACAAACATATTTTTACCAGTGTTTGAGTAAAGAGTGAAACCTTTTGTGAAATCAATGCACAACAAAAAATGTATGTTTTTTTTTCTTTTAAAGCATCGAACTACATGTATATTTACTCCATAGCAGTTTTTATCAAAATAAAGTCATGTAGCTTGGATTTTTGTGACGTCACAAATACTTGTCAGAATACGTTTTTAGAAAAGGTTTTTCTTTACTTCTGCTGTTTGACAGCATCAAACTGCCGGTATATGTTTCACTATAGATATATTTTTGTTAACTGTTACAAAAATAAAGTTATTCATCTTAGATTATGTGATGTTACAAAGGCTACACATTTTTCACATTTCAGAATGAGTGAAACCTTTTGCTAGGTGAAAAACCTCCCCTGATTTAAAAGCATCGTTATAGAAATATAATTTTCACTGTTTTTAAATAAGTAGTTTTCACGTTTGTAGTTTTTGTTTGATTTAAACCTCACACACCGATGGTTTGGAGGAACATTTAGAGAAGAGAGTGCGACTCAAAATTACGAGCCAAAAGGGAGCCCCGTGAAGGCGCCTTCGTTGATTACGACATTCTTGTCATCCAAATGAAAGAGGACACCGCTTCCTGGTGTGGACTCAGTGAAATGCATCGCTGAAGCGGAGCAGCGGCCCGCTTTGTGTCTCTGCTCTTTCCTGGCTCTTCTGCGGACAAACTGTGAGTAAAGTCGTGAATTTTGTATTTTTTCGTAGAAAGACGATGACTAGAAGCTGTCATCATCTACGTATTTGTACTTTTTCCTGCTGTGAACTATTTCCAGGGTTTAAGATTTCTGCTTGTAAAAGTTGCGTCAGTTTTGAAGCGCGTCTTCTTCTTTATCCCCAAACGTAATGAGTCAGGTCTACTTGCTTCAGGACTTGTTTTTATTCTCCTTCCTGCTGTACCTTGATGAAAATGTGAGGTGAATTCTCGTTTCTGCTGCTACAGAAAGAGGTCTTCTGCAGTGGGAGAGATGCCAGCTGGGACAGAGGATGGGGGCTCCTTCTCATCGAAGGTCATCCGGATGGTCTTTGTCATCCTGCTGCTGGACTTGCTGGGATTCACCCTGATTCTACCTCTGCTGCCCTCCATCCTGGACCACTACGCCCAAACAGGGGTGTGTGGACGCACTGTTGTCCTAATTTCAGCAAATGATATGTTGAAAATAATCAACTGCCCTACTTGCCTCTGTAACGAGCAGACTTTAAACAATGGGGTGTTTGTGTGGAATCCCATCCATGAAAACCACCACAGCTCATGAGTGATTAGTTTTGGAAGGGGGCTGCATCATACTGAACCATTCATTTTTCTTTCTGCTGCAGGATGTCACATATCAGTCTCTACAGAATGTGGTGGGTTGGTTCAGAGCAGCTGTTGGGATTCCCATGGAAAAGAAATACAACACGGTTCTGTTTGGAGGTACCGTTTGGACTGCACTCACCTGATGGGAAGGCACAGCCACAGCTCCGGGTTACAACCCCTTGGTTTTTGTCTTCCAGGCCTGATCGGGTCGCTGTTTTCTTTGCTGCAGTTCCTTTCCTCACCTGTGACGGGGGTTCTGTCAGACCGCCATGGTAGACGACCCCTTTTAATTCTGACCACTGTGAGTCCAGCGAGAAGTTAAAAAGCAATGAAATGTCACATTTAAATGTTCAATTCATGGATTTTCAAAGTGATTTACTTAAAGCATACTCTGATTCAATGTTTTTAACATATTCTTAAATCTTTTTTTTTAAAGATGGAGGACATATATTAAGACATTTGAATAAAGTATTTATTTACGCAAATAGTTGTGAATCAGGAGCAGACGCAAAAAATGTCGTTAGAAATCGATTGTTTTTGTGACATGGAAAATACAGCGGGTGAGCCTCAAGCTTTGCTCCATTCACTTGCAGACAAATACATCCTTATCCATCTTTGTTTTTCCTCGTCTGAGCTGGCTTCAGGCTCAAAACGGATGGACAGCTACGGTATTGCTCGCCATTTTTTTGCACCAGTAATGTTAGGTTGGGGGTGTGAGGGGCTGTAAGCTAGTGGGACAGAGAGCTCTCAGCAACAGGAAGAGAAATGATTTCAAATGATGCTTGTTCATGCTGCAGTGACATAACCTCCAAGAAACATGTTAGGAACTGTCAGAGGTGTTGCTTGATTGGTTCCTTTGTGTTTCAGTTGGGGCTTATATCTTCCTATGTGGTGTGGGCCGTTTCCCGGAGCTTCAACATGTTCCTTTTGTTCCGTGTGATTGGGGGCATTTCTAAGGGCAACGTCAGCCTCTGCACCGCCATCGTAGCCGACCTGCCTTGCCCAAAAGCACGGAACAGAGGAATGGTGAGAGAGTTTAATAGTAATAGAAAAATCTTTTGTTTGCAAAACATGGAGCTGACAATGGTACGCTGTTGTGAACAGGCGATGATCGGCATTGCCTTCTCTGTGGGCTTCACCGTCGGACCTCTCATGGGGGCTTACTTTGCCATCACCTCCAGAACAACAGCGAACGTCTTCTACCAAGCGCCCGCTCTGATCGCTCTGGCGTTCAGCGTCGCCGATCTGCTCGTCATTTGGCTGATGCTGCCTGAGACGCTAACAAAGAATGTCAAAGTCAGTTTGAGAAGGTTCTGCCCGTGGCTTAGCTCTAAAAAAGAGAAGTCACTTTGTGGGTTTAAAACTCACCTTTTTGAGCAAAAAAAAAAGTTAAATTGTGAGCAAACACCAATCCTTTCAATGTTTTATGTGAATATAATTCACCTTTTTGCTAAAAATCTTATTCCAAATAGGAGAAAATTTTAACTTTAGGTGTCATAAACCTTTTATTGCACTAACCTGTTGCCTGTCCCTTCAGCTTCTTGCTAATCTTTTCTTTTGTATCTTAAGTGCAGAGCTATGTCTTGCTCAATACCTGTAACTTCCTGGACTTTTATTGTGACGGCAATTTACCAGGAAGTTCCTGTTGCAGATTCTGTGAAACCCACAGGGAAGCAGAGTTTACTGTAGTCTCTTTTTCCTGCAGTTTTTGTGTTGATATCAAATAAGACTGTTAGTCTTAGAAGGCTGGGTGACCATAACACTGAGTCACGATTACTGCATACACACAAGTTAAAGAAAACCATCAAATAATTTAAAAAAAACACACATTTAAGCATTTTTTAAAGAAAAGATCCTCATACTGGTCCAGTTTTTTTCTGTATCCTTTTCTAACCTTTTCCATAACTCCATTTTGAATCTTTATCCTCCAAATTAAATAAAAAAAATGTTTGTGTTTTGGTTCAGGCTGCATCTTCTGGGACCGAGGACTCCTGGGATCTCCTTAGCCCGCTCTCCTTGTTCCATTTCACAGCCGTTACCAGAACAAAAGACCCACCTTCAAAAGAAAGTGAGTATCAACCATTTCAAAGGAAATCAAAACTTTTTTACTTATTTACGGAGCATGAATGGACTTTAGCAGGCTGATAAGACCTAAGGATATGTTTTTACAGGAATGCAGAAGCTTCAGGTGTTGGGTTTGGTTTATTTTTTCTACCTCTTCCTGTTCTCCGGGCTCGAGTTCACCCTGAGTTTTCTGACTCACCAGCGCTTCCAGTTTACAAGGTATGAACTTTGCAGATAACTCTGTCATTCATCCGTCATAGAAAAAAAGCCCAGCAGCTTCTGACGTTTTTCTCTTTCATCTCTGAGCAGCATGCAGCAGGGAAAGATGTTTTTTTTCATTGGTGTCATCATGGCCTTAATCCAGGGGGGATATGCTCGAAGAATCAAACAGGGGCAACATATCCGGGCTGTTCGCACGGTAAAAGCAGCAGCCGCTCACATAAGACAAAAATCCATACAGAAAGTGTGACTCATTCAAACTTTGCCATCTTTTTAGGCCATTGTAACACTGATCCCAGCATTCATCCTCATCGGTTTTTCATGGAATATAACAATGCTGTACATCGGTTTGGCGTTGTACTCCTTCGGTGAGTCTTATGTGGTTTTAGAAACGAGAAATAAATGGTGGCTGAATGCTCTGCTCCTCATGGTGACGGAGGAGGAGGATCTAGGGGTGGGAGTGGAAACGTGAACAAGATCAGACAGGTATGGAGGGGCAAGATGGTGGATAGATTTAAGGGTCAGGAGAAGTATTTTATGTGAAAGCTGCTGGAGGTGTGAAGCGTTGGATGTTGTTTGTGTGATGGTACGGGCAGCAAACTTTTGAGCATGTTGGAGTTTTTGGAGTGTTTTCCGAGGAAGTCCAAACAAAAGGGATTTACAGTTATCCAGGCTGTGGCCTAGGATGGCAGTGGAGTAACTCAGGGAGGAGCGAAGGCGACGGATGCTGCGAAGGAGGAGATAGGCAGACCTGGAGATACTGATCTGTGAGGTGAAGGAGAGGGTGCTGTTAAAGATGACACCCAGACTCTTGACCGGAGGGGAGGGAAAATTGAGTTTTCAAAGGGAATAAAGAAGTTCTGGATGCTGTTTAGGATGGATTTAGTGCCTATTAAGAGTTTAGTTTTATCTTGATTTAATTTGGGCAAAATTGAGGCGAACCAAGATTTTGTTGCAAGAAGGCAGGAAAGAGGAATCGGGTTTGGTGGAGATGTAGAGCTGGGTGTCGTCCACATAATAAAAGTGAACCTTGCGTTCATGGAAGACAGGACAGAGAGGGAGAAGGTAGATTTATAAATAGTAGGGGCAAATGTAATTACCAGTTCTTGCCACAGATGTCACTGCTGTTCCACTCAATTCAAATAGTTTCTGCTTTTTTTCTTTTTATTTTACAAATTCTGAGAAATAGTGTAGATTTACAGTTGAGTGATATGACAATATTACCAAAGTAAAAGTTTGTGGTGTTTTTATGGATTTTTTACATTCTTCACGTCTTTGTACAGCTGCTGCAGTTGTAGTTCCCTGCCTGTCGACACTCGTTTCAGACTATGGTGAGATTCCTCTTGGACTTTTAATGCCAAGAAATGTGCACAGTTTCCATTCACTGTGAATGTTCCTCCAGGCTCAGTCAGTCAGAAAGGCACCGTCATGGGAATCCTGCGGAGTTTGGGATGTTTAGCCAGAGCCCTCGGTCCAGTTGTGTCATCTTCTGGTATGAAAATACACTGCTAGCGTTTGACTTTTATGTTAGCTTTATGGCTTTAAAAATGACTGTTTGCTTCACAGTTTACTGGATAGCAGGAGCTCAGGCGTGTTTTCTGCTCACGTCTGCCGCTTTCGTGGTTCCCCTCGCCCTCCTCAGCAAAGCCAGCAGACTAAAGGAGGAATGAGCCGTTTGAAGACAAAACGTCTTGCAGGACTCCGTTTTTGCTGCTCTACAGGTTCATGGAGTTAAAAAGCACTGAGTTGTTGAAATGTTTTCTTTTTGTCAGCAGCAATGAAATGAATGTATTTCATCCTCTCAGCTAGAGATCAAATGACACAAAACAGGAGATACAAATGCCAAAAGAGACGAAAGGTACCAAAGATTTGGATGTGATGAGTGGGTGTGATGTTAGTCTTGTTGTTTTACAAAATATTTAAACTGTCATTAGTATTTTTTTTTTATCAAATTAATAAAACTTTCTACTGAATAAAAGTGTAGAAAACATGGTGTTTAAGAGTTTATTTTAATTTCAGCTTTAGATCTTTTTTTTTTTTTTTTTTTAAGGAAACAATGAACTATCCGTCTTTACAAACTGCTGAATTCTCTCTTGGTATCAAGCAAGCAAACCCGTTGAGCAAAGGCAGGGTACACCTTAAACAGGTTGCCAGTCTGTTGCAGGGCCACACACATGCAAATAGAGGCAATTCAGAGACACAAATGACCTATGAAGCATGTTTTGGAAGCAGGAGTTCCCTGAGAAACATGCACAGGTAGAACATGCAAGGTTCACACAGAACTCAGCTGGGATTTGAACCAGAGCCTTATCACTGTGAGGCAAGAACGCAAGCCATTGTTCCACTGTGCAGCCCAATTGTGAGTCTGTACAAAACTATTTCTCCTATTTTCTTGGACCAGAATTCTACAAAAACTCTGATGTGAAAACAACCATATTATTATTAACAAAACAAAATTACAAGTTATGTTTTAGTATGATCAACTCATGTTAACCAGGATGACAAAATCAAGATTATTAATAGTTAAAATAATACTTTGCTTATTCTGAGGCTTAGAAAACAGTAATATGTAGGTGACGTTATCCAAAAACAAATATATCCACTTTCCTTTTGAAGTAAAAATTCAACACTGCTTTAAGAAAGTGCAGTGACACCACCCTCTAGTGGTGGGAGCCGTTCACTGCAGTGACAAATACTGAGAAAATGCTGCTGTCGAGTGTTTTCAGTGGTATCCAATCTGCAGCTACCAGAGGGTTAGCTGGAAAATGGTCAGAGGCTCTAGAAGAGCAGAGTTGGAAACTACATCTCAGTCTCAGTCATCCAGGTCATAGTAAACCTAAGAGTTTAAGTCCACTAAAAACTGAAGCTTCTTGGATGAGAAGTGAAACAACTATGTACAGCTGGATAGTTGTAGCATCTAAATAGTCACCACAAGCTGCCATAAAAAAAACTTTAAATATAATTAATTGAGAAGGACCTGAATGACATTTATTCAACTACCTTTTGCTAAATTATTTTTTCAGATTGAGTGACTGTTACTGCGAGGCTGTTAAAATGCCTCTGTAGAAGTCTATTTACAGAAAGGACATTTTTTACAAACAAATCGACATTTTCTCTGCCACGGACTTACATAAACATGCTTAACTTAAAATGACGAAATATAAGTTAAGCTTGTTTACTAAAAACTAGCCTTTAGCACACAATACTTAGCTAAGTTTAAGATTTTACTGCCCTGTTGTTAACGTCTATAAACATTAATATCGACTTCAGTGAAAAAGGCCTTTTCATCCATCAGAAAGGCTAACATTAATTCTATAGTTTACCAAGATCAATAAGTAAAAATCAGTCCTCGATTTACACAAATCCCTTTTTAAATGTCCGAATTTGGAAGTTTTGTTTTCTTGAAGCTCTCTCTGCTTTGCTCCCGCTTCCTCTTCTGTCGCTTCCTCTGCCCTTCCTCTTGTCTGAATTGGTGCCTTTTAGTTAAAATAAAAATGTATAGTTACCAAAGCTAACATGATAAAGGCAAAATGGCCAAAAAAAACCACAAGAAAGGGACTGAGAAGAGAAGAGTCACCTGGACTGCCAGCGCCGTCCACTGTTCCAAACACGACCAAAAGAAGGAAGCCAGTTGGCGTCTGTATGCAAACTGTGGTCAAAGTTGGCCCCCACCCTGTTTGGAGGAAGCTTCCTCAGCTTCTCTTGCTCTTCTGTCACAAATACAGGTCAAATCTTTGTTTACTCTTCAGAATTAGTGAATGCAAAGCAAAAAACAATGATAACACTGGAGATAAAATTCAGTTAGTGAAGGAGAATCTGAATATTACTGTGTTTCAGGAACCCCTGGAGCGACGGGCCGATCTCTGTCTGTTCTGAAGATCCAGAGGTTCCCTCCTGAGGATCATCCTGAAGCCAAGGAGGGACGGCGCCTGCAACAGACAGACGGTCTTTAAACCTGAGCTGAAGTTATGGTAGCAAACTAAAAACATAAAGCGAACGATACATGTTTCTGTTGACAAACCGAAACTTTATAAAAGAAGTTTTTCTGAGTTTTTTACAGAATATGATTAACCGTTAGAAGAACAAAGTGGCAACAAGTGTCAAGTAACAATAGATATAAAGTCCCACTCCATTAAATAATTGTTTTTAACATGTTCTTGTGGCATTTTTCTTATGGAGGATACAGATAAAGTAAATTAAGCTCAAAATTGCACTTCTGCACTTCTATTTCTTTATTCAAATGATAGTGAATCAGGAGCAGATGAAAAATGCCATTCGAAAAAAAACATTAAATAAAAAAAATATGCAGGGAGGGCCCCAAGCACCCTGGTTGCTTCAGTTGCATTCCCTACTAGGCAAATAGATCCATGTAGGGCTTCGTTTTCCTCGTCTGAGCTGGAATCTGGATTAAAACTGTACGGCTGGATAGCTCTGATGCTGCTCACCCTTTTTGTTGTACCGGTAATGTGGGGGTGTGAGGGGTTGTAAGCTAGCGGGAAAGCATTTAAACAAATGGGTGACAGGATGTGGGGTGGGCTTGCACCAACAATACTGCCCACAACTCAGAGGCGTATTTCTAATGAACTCCTGCCGCTCTGCAGAAACTATGTCCTAGAAAACGACATAACCACCATTAAATAAAAGACCATTGGAAACGCTGTGGCAATAGATAAGAAGATGAGTGAAGTGGGATCTTAAGGTGTCATTACTATTCATCCTAATCCCTTTTAGGTGACATTTTCAGAACTTCTGGTGTTCAGCCTTTTACTAAAATCTCACCAGAGTTTAAAGTTTAAATACAGACGTCACTGCAATAACATTTTGAAACTCTTTATAGCTCCACAACTGAGAAAACGTTAAAAAAAAAAACCAAAAAATTGAGGCTTCTTATAAATAAAATGTAATCTTCATAATAAAATTATTTTATGGCTGTGTAAACAAAAAGAATAAAAGAGCTGTCTTACCCGTGTGAACATTTCCACTATTTGATGAGTCCTGGAAGAAAAAAAAAACAATTGTGTAAAACCAACTAAAATCATAGAGAATTTTTCCATATTTAACAGTATTTCCTGTACCTGATAACCTATAAAAGTCAAGCCTTGTTCTGAAGCAGACCATGGCATCTCAACCATTGAGTCACTGACACCGCCCTCGACTTGATCCTCGGATTCTCGATGTGGAAACTGAGAGCTGTTTAAAAAAAAAAAAATACAAAAAAAGACAGGATGCAAATAACAAAGAAAACATGCAAGGGTGCTTTAGAAGCAACAATATGTGCTGGTTACCTCACAGAGACTTCTGTAGAAATGCCGACGCTGTTGGCTCCATTAGACAAGTCCAGCTCTTCATCACGCTGACATTGATTCAGGAAAGGCCAACAGTGGTTCACAGAGAAAATCTGATTCCTAATCAAGCTTCACTTCAGCTCACAATGTCACAGTAAAGAATCAGTGCTTTCATTCAAAGGTTAGCAAGACCTGAGACTGCTTCATCTCTTAAGTGTGTAGAAACAGAGTGACAAAGAAATTCCAAGAGTAGATAGCTTATTTGGAAACTATTGTATTTTGCTAAAAAGAAGCAAAGTTCTTTGAGTAGAAATTATGTTCAGTACTTAGATTAATCTGATTCATATGAGCCTAAATTTTGAACATTTGTTGGGATTTAAGATTCATTCCAGGTGACCCATGATTTTATATATAAAAAAAACCCAACAACAACACAAACGTAAGGCAATCATTGTGGATACTGCCACTGCATCGCTGGAAAACAAACCTCTAAGAGAGACTCAAAGACCTCCTGCCGGTGCTTCTCCTGGGCCCGAATACAAGCAGCTTGCTAAAGACAAAATACAAAAACATCGCTAAAACAGCACTGATGAAAGGCATTCTGAGTCAAATCATTGCAGCAGCTTGTTATGCCCACAGTAAACTGTTTGAGTGGGTTTTAGATGACAGACAAAATCCAATCCAATCCTAAATACAACTTCTGTTTACCCACAAAAATATGAAGTTCTTGAAAATTCAGCTGCACTACCTGTTTAATGAAGTCATCTTCTTCCTCCACAAAGGTTTCTAAGGCATTTGAGACTTCATCTTTAAATCTGGAAAAGTATATAAATGAATATATTTTAGTTTCATTTCAACATTAATTTTTGCTCTGACTAACTCTTCTCACCTCTTAATTTCCTCCTCTGTAATGAGAACTTTATCTTTAAGCTTCAGGTCAGCTTTATTCTCCCACCAGAACTTGTGAGTGTTCTTCTTATGTTCTTTACTGGAATGACACGCTTTGTTCATTACTGACAGATCAAAAACTAATAAACAAAAAAGGTCAAGAGCTTGATTAACTGAATTTATGGACAAAAGCTATAGAATAAAATTTGGTAACCCACGTAGCCATGTGTTCCAACATGCCTCCATACAGCACAGTCATCTTGTTATCTGTCACATTTTTTTCAACTTCGGCCTCACAGCAGTAACACCAGAACGTCTGCTTGTGCTGAATGCAGTCAAACTTTTCCACTTGAGGCTTTCTGATTGTTTGGCGAGCTTCTTTCACCTGGAATGTTAGCAAAAATTGATGAATCTCAAATACAAAAAACAAATATTAAACTGTTCCATTTCCTTTCCTTTGCTAAAGTTAGACTGTGGCAGTTTGGATCATTATGCACTATGATGTTTAAGTTACCCTTGATAAAATATTTCAATATATTATATAAAATATTTATAATATAAAAATTATTTTATAATATAAAAAAACTAGAAAAAAAGTATTACAACATAAAAGTTATTTAAAAGAAATGAAGCATATAAGACATGTATTAAATAAACAACAGTAAGTTTAAAACGTTTTTATTTTCACAAACATTACTGGTAATTTTGTTTGACAAAAGTATTTTAGATATTACTTTATTAAAACGGTTTAGAAAATGAATGAACCTACAAAAGAATAATTGAAAAATATACATTTCAAAGGTTTTGGTGAAAAGAATAGATTTGTACGTAACAGGAGTATTTAGCTAGTTACAAGTGACAAAGTCAAGTGTTTTAAGTTATCAGAATAACAACATCAAGTACATAAAAAACAAAACTTTAGTTGTCATTATTTTTGTTGTTACTTTTGTACTTTGATCAATTTGTGAGGTATTAAAATTACTGCAACGTCCTTCAACTTAAAAGTCTTTCATAGCTGTCTAAATTTTTGAAGAAATAAATAAAAGTTTGTTTAAAATATGTAAGCTGCTTCTTAAAATAAAAAGGAGACACGCAACAAGAAGTGGGTTTTAATTTTAAATACGTTTCATTGTTTAAACTGTCTGTTACTCCTTTAATCCCCCCAAAAACTCGTGTGTATATAAATTCCAGAGGACAATAGAAAATGCATTTCTTTACTTTATTCATTGTCGGTTTGATCCTAGAACTTTCAATTTTGAAGGTTTCAGTTCCGGTATATTCCGTTCCATTTCCGTTTTCTGGTCACTTCCCATTTTCATTACATTTAGCTTTTTAAAAAAAGTCCTAATTAATTCAGAAGGTTGTTGTACTAATTTTAATTAATCCAAAAATTGTAAAAAAAAAAATAAATAAATAAAATAAAAAAAATGTGGGCTTGAAATAAAAAATAAGGTAGAAACGAAAACACTTGTGATATGATGCAAAAAAGCTAGTGTTGACATCGCTAAATAAATAACACCGCCTTTTTTCAGTCTTGAAAAGAAACTTTCGGATGAAGTTTAGGAATGCCAGTAAAGAATAAATAGTATAGAAACACAAGTAGTAGAAGCATAGTGTAAATGTGTTTAGGAACTCACCTTTTCTATGAATTTCGTCAGTACGACTCTGAGTCTGCTTTGATGTTGTTTTCCGAAAATGTGTTTCTTTCCAGAAAATGACGTTTGTCGACATATGTTGCAGTAATGTGCTCCCATTAAGAGTCTGTGCCGTATTTTATCAGTATATTGAAATGATATAAATGTTTGGCTTAGCACGTTTGTTCTCTCATATTCTCAAACGAAGAGCTCACATGCTAGCTACTAAGCTAACTAGAAAGTGTCCTACTTACTAATCTTTCCCCTGAAAACAATCACACGTTGGTTCGTCGGACCTTTTAGTGTGTCACACATAACGAAAATAATAATTATAATATATATATATTTTTAAAAAATAAGCAAAATATTGCAAATTAAACTTCGAGTTACACATATACGAGTCAAAAGTAAGGAGCTGGCTGATAAAAGTGCAAAAAGAGCTTCCAGTAAAGAGAGCATTGATTTGTACATCCTTTTTAAGTAAAGCAGAAATTAAAAACACAATAAAACAAAGATTACTGGAATTGTAGCAAATATGGTGGGAGGAGGAAAGAAAGGAACTGTGGTTTTATGTTTTATGCTGTTGAAAGGATAGTTGGGAAGATGATGTCTACAAGACTGAATAGGATAGAGTCTTAGCTAGACTTAAATTTGGCCATACTACATTAAATAGGGATCTTTATAGTATTGGCAAACATGAGACTGGGCGTTGCAGATTTTGCAATCAGGATGAAACAATTGAACATGTGGTTGCATAGGCATAGCCTTTAAAATTTTAAAATTTGGGGGAAAAAATTGAAATTTTAGCAGATAATGCGAGTTGTGAAAATTTAATTACATTTCTTAGAAGAATAAAAACGATGAGTAGAATCTAGACTAATGCATGTCTTCATGGATTAGGCCTAGTTAAAGATTGCAACAGTTTTAGGACAAATAATCATCCCGATCCACACTCCATTCCTGTAGATGGCGGTAATGTACCTTTAAGTTGTTTGCCAGCCACCATCACAAAATTACAGAAGAAGAAGAAGAAGAAGAAGAAGAAGAAAAAGGAAATAAGCACAACAACCTTCGAGTCTAAGGAGAATATAATGTTTAATGTTAAGACAATGACATCGGTTAATTTTTTAAGAGATTTTGTGAACGAGCGTCTAACTGCGGCGGCCGAAGAAATAGTTAAAGTCTTTGAAAAAACGATCGTCGATTATGAGAAAGAGATCAACCGTCAGCGAAAGCTGCTCTCAGTCGTCTGCAAGCCTCGAGTAAAGTTACACCGTGCAGGTTTGTCTCAAACCTTTACGCCCTTTCAAGCTAGAAAATAGGTCTGATAATAGCATTGTATTTTAAGGAATTATTTGACTTTTAATTCAACTGCAGGATGTTTATTTATTTATTGGATTTCTATTTTCAGATGTCCCAGAACAGTTCTGTCGCGTGAGTGAGCGGCAGACGGAGCTGCAGGATTGTATCCAGAACTGTGGTTTGGACCAACAGGACTCAGAATATCTCAAAGTGAAAGAGGAACATGTGGACCTCTGCACCAGTCTGGATAAAGAACCAAAACAGGAGACAGATTCTATTTTCTTGGCTATCAAATGTGATAAAAGCACAGATGAGACTTTCTCCACAAATCCCGTCAAATCCACAGCCGAGGAGTCCATCCACACCATCTCAGTTCAAAGTTGTGAAGTTTTAGATGCTGATGCTGAGTCGAAGGACCCGTGTCTGCCTGAAAGCCACGATCAAACAGCAAGCAAACCTGAGAACTCGGAACCAACTGAAAGCTCAGAGAAAAAAGAAAGCAGAAGGTGTTTCAGAAACAGTGATGAACACGCTCCTTCCCTGTTAAGAACTCCCTTTTTCCTTTACACAGGTAAAAAGGGGGAATACAGGTGTGAAACGTGTGGCAAAGCCTTTCCATTCAAGTCCAAACTGATCAGGCACCAGAGGATCCACACAGGTGTGAAGCCGTACTGCTGCAACATCTGTGGTAAACGCTTCAACCAGACATCCATACTGAATGTTCACCTACGGATCCACACGGGCGAGCGGCCGTACTCCTGCGACACCTGTGGGAAAAGATTCAACCAGAAGTCCATCTTGAATGTTCATAAAAAGACTCACTCTTTGGAGAGGCCATACGCCTGCGATGTCTGCGGCAAAAGATTCTTTCAGAAAGCCAGTATGGAGGCTCATGTCATATGGCACACAGGGGAGAACCATCGTCTTCCAGGTATTTGTTTTATTTGATCCTTCTTCAGATGTTTGTTCATCCATAGGAAGGTTAGGTTCAGCTAGCAATCCAGGATCCTGAGTTTCAATCACTTTCCAGGGATTTCTTGTCCATTACTGAGCTGTAATGTTGTTTAAATTAATTAGTGTTTGGTTTAAATAAGAAGAAGCAACTGTTAGTCAGTCTTTTAAATGAATTTTTCAGAATGCAAAATGTAGTCACTTTTGTGGCAAAGCAAGCCTAAAAAAAGTGTAGGTAAATGAAAATGTTAGTTTATAGATAAAAACTAAAAAGAATACACATTAGGCGAATGCCTAAAAATTAAATACAAGTTGAAGTTTTAATGTCAATAAAAAGCTGTAAACACAAGTTAAGAATTAAAAAAGGCAGCTTAGTAAACAGGAAATAAAGCTAGGAAGAAGTTGATTTAATACAACAGTATTCAAAACAAGACAAATCGTTTTCAAAATAGAA
Organism: Adrianichthys oophorus; assembly: GCA_036245035.1. Taxonomy (NCBI): domain Eukaryota; kingdom Metazoa; phylum Chordata; class Actinopteri; order Beloniformes; family Adrianichthyidae; genus Adrianichthys; species Adrianichthys oophorus. The sequence goes on along the minus strand of BSAI01000189.1, from coordinate 21,568,988 downwards.
ACGTAAAGATAAATGTGACATTCATAGTTTTTCTGCAAAGTTGTGCACAAAGTATTGACTTGTGCACAACTTTGTCTTTATGAATGAGTTTCTCATTGACAGTTTTTTTTACCCCATAAGGTTAGCAGCTGTTCAAGGTTTAAAAGCCTTTTTTTAGTATTTAGAAATGTGCCTCTTCATGTAAAATTGAACTGAGTCAATTTGATTCTTGAATTTTCAATGAACTCGTGACAGTTTCTTTAAATACTTATTGTCTTGTTGCGTCGATGAGGACATTTACTGTTTGAAAATCTTTAAATAGGTGAGTTTTACAGGCTGGGCTTTAACAATATTTCCTATGTTTATGTTCTGCTGTTTTCTCTTCCAGAGTTGCCACCACCTTTTTTCAAAGAGGAGGAGGTTTTCGATGATCAGCAGCTCTTTGACCAGCAGAGGAGCTCAAGCTTGGGTCAAAGAGACTCCCAGTCTCTACAGATTAAAGAAGAACGGGATGACCTCTACGTCAGTCAACATGAAGAGCCACTTGAACTAAAGCAGGACCCGGATGCGCTGGTGCTGTCTTTATCGTGTGGTAACAGTTACCATAACTGCGCTGAAACTCTATACCTGCATCCTGGTGAGCTTCAAAGTTCAGGGAAGTCCTTAGATAAGTCAGATTACAGAGCAGACAGGCAGGCACACATGTTGAAAAATCCTTTTGCTGCACACGTGGCTGAAAAACACGATTATAAATGTGAGACTTGTGGAAAAGTATTTCAGTTCAGGTCGAGGTTAATTCGACACATGAGAATCCACACCGGCGTGAAGCCCTTCTGCTGTCACATCTGCGGAAAGAGGTTTAACCAGAAATCCATACTGATTGTTCATCAAAGGATCCACACGGGCGAAAGGCCTTATTCTTGTGACATCTGCGGCAAAAGGTTTAACCAGAACTCCATCCTGAACGTTCACAAGAGGATCCACACCGGCGAGAGGCCGTATTGCTGCGAAACCTGCGGCAAGAGGTTCACCCAGAGGTCCATACTGAACGGACACAAGATCATTCACACCAGCGAGAGACCCTTTTCCTGCCAAACATGCGGCAAATGTCTACGAAGTCACTCGAGCTTGTTGGTTCACATGAAAACACACGCAGATGAGCCGGCGGAGTCCTGCCAGAAGATGTGTCAGCTTTAAAGTCCCACTCCAGTCATCTTTTGACCTATTGTTAAAAATTTCCCCGTGGTCTTTTAACTATGATGATGATGACGTTTTTAACCTAAATAAAACAACCTGTGACGTTTTCTAGGACATAACTTCTGCAAGTTATATTTATGTTGTGTAACACTCATTATTTACAGAAACACTAAGTGCTGCACAATAAAAGTTAAAAACAGAGCTTGCGTTCCTTCTGCTTCCCAACCCCTTAGACCTTGAAAGCATGACTTTAACATTAGGCTAAGCTAAGAAAAGGCAAACACGATCGTCTTTGTGGAGCCGGCCAAGTCCATTATCCCAGGGTGGAACCCGGGATTACCACAGTGAGCTGGTCTGTCCCCCGCAGCAGCAGGCGACCCAAAAGGAGAAGATTCCCACAGAGGAAATAAAAACTAAAATAGAAGTCAAGAAATGAAACGTTTCAATCATAAAATATAAAATACATCAAATGAATTACCAAGTAATATTAAAACAAAACATTAAAAATGAATAGTAAAGAATTGTAGCCAGGTATGAAAGACAAGTTTTGAGCCTTTTTTTTCTAACAGGCTAACTTTCTAACTTTTATAGATCAGCCTTGTCAACTTTTCATTCCAATAGTTAGATTTTCAGTATGTATTTAATAAGCATAATAAATGCTACATAACCATCTCCGTTTAGGTTCTTAGAAACTTCTTATGAGAACTGTTTTGCCTTCATTTCTGCATTATAGATGGGTTATGCTGATGTGGGTCTGGGTTAAAACATGCAAACGTGTCAAAACAAGTTCTTGGAGAGAAAAAAAAAACCCTCCCAGTTCATTAATTTTAAATTAAAATGTTTAATGACTAAATGACTGCACAAATAGAACACTTTTTGCCTCAATAAAAACAAAGAATAAACTCGATATATTTTTTTTCTATTTTTTAAAAGAAAAAAAATCTGCTCTTTTGACTTTTCACCAGATTTGCTGAACAAAAATTGATAAAGTTTCCCATTTTATACTAAAAATTACATTTAATAATATTTTACATTAGATGTTGCATAGAATTGTTCCTTTGGATTGATGTGTGCATTTAGTACACAAAACCAGATTAGTTTAACATTAAATTATTAGCAAAACTATATTTTAACAAATGAGCCTGCAAAGGGATTTTATATGCATATTGCTTCAAAGATTCAGCCCTTTAAATCTGCAGCAGAAGAAACAAATATCATTTGGATGCTTGCAATATCCCTTTAAAAATGGGTGAGGTGAGTAAGACATTTCTTTCAGTCCTGTTTGTTTTAAATTTGTAGCACTTTTGTTGAATGGTTGTTACTTTGAGGTATGATCCTTATGTTAACCCTCCATTAAAAAAAGAATTGTGGCATTGTGGTTGAACGGGTGGAAATTGGGAATTCTCTCTGCCTGGTTTGAACACAAATGACTCAAACATTCTGCACTGCAGGACTTTGAGTGTCCAGCAGGGGGCAGAAGCACAACCCTGACGATTTAAATTCCCCAAATAAAAATAAAAAAAGAAGACACTTCCAACTAGGAAGTAAATAGAGGCGAAGTTGGCACTTCTAAAGAATTGTCTTTTCTACTAATTTGTTTTAAATTCATATTTCTGCAACTATGTATCCAACCCAAAGCATGCGCAACTTTGTCTGTGATCGTTTAACTGCGGCCGCTCGAGAAATAGTGGGAGCTTTTGAAAAGAGAATTGAGGATTATGAGGCGGAAATCGCTCGGCAGCGCAGAATGTTGGATACGGTTTTTACACCTGAGACAAAGTTTCACAGGTCAGGTACGCCAACCTCCAAATCTGAAGAGAACTGTCCAGTCAGTTTCCACGTTTTCATACAGAGTTGATCAGAACATTTAGTGGACCTCACCGAAAAGCGAAACCTGCTGCTGATCAGAAGCGCAGAGATGAGGAAGTCTTTAAAAAACTGTCAACTGTAAAGAAAATCAGGAAATTAACTTTAAAAGTCTCCAAAGTTTCTTTATTTATGGCCTGAAAATAATAAAGGGAATAACTGGACATATATGAGACTTTGTATTTTTTAATTCATAATCCTGACTTTCACATATTCTTCTAAACAGCCGGGAGCATCAAAATTTCGTTTTCTGCAAATGAAAAGAAATTCAGATTCTAAACAGTGGCAGCCTATATGTTGTCACAAAAAACATTTTATAATTTTTTTTTTAACTTTTATATCTAGAAACTAAATCAAAATAAAAGACAGAAACCTAAATGTGAAAAATAATAACTTAAAAGTTGCAGTTGGACCAGATGATGACATTTAAAACATGAATATAATTCAAGTTTATAACTTTATTTATTTACATCATCATGATCTAGTCAAACAAGACACATTAAAATCTCAAAACGTTACAAAGTTGAAACAATTTCAAAGTTAAATATAAAATAAATACCTTAGATAAACAAGAGCAAATAAAAAAGCACCAGCAGAGCAGTCTTACGCCATCCCAAACGCTTGGCCACAAAATAAGTTTTATGAAGTTCTGTAGTTTTTTTATTATTTATTCAAAATCGATTCAATAACGGATTCATTCATTCATTTATTTTCCAATCCGCTTTATCCCTTTCAGGGTCACGGGGTTGCCGGAGCCAAACCCGGCTACTCATGGGCGAAGGCAGGGTACACCCCTGGACTGGTCGCCAGTCTGTCGCAGGGGCCACAATCACACACCCATGCACACTCAGGGACAATTTACAGTGACCAATTAACCTGTGAAGCATGTTTTTGGATGGTGGGAGGAAGCCGGAGTACCCGGAGAAAACCCACGCATGCACGGGGAGAACATGCAAACTCCACACAGAAAGGCCCCCCAGCCAGGACTTGAACCGGGAACCTTCTTGCTGTGAGGCAGGAACGCTAACCACTGCGCCACCGTGCAGCCTCAATAACGGATTGTTTTACATATTCATTGATTCATTTTTTTTATTTATTAAGTGTGGTACACAAACAATAAATCCTGCAGTGTTTTAATTATTTATACAAAGAAAGAACAAAACAACTTAAAAACACTTTAAAATGAGTTTTATAAACATTATTTTGTTTTCTTCTAAAGCCTTTTTTGTGAGAAAAAAAGATAAACAGATCTGACCTCCCCATTCACATCTTCTGTCAAGGATTTTTGGACTATACATTATGGATTATGCTTTTAATCAAACAACATTCCTCAAAAGAGGCTTAACTAATGATTTCATTAAAAAAAAAAAAAAACATGTATTTAAACATAGTTTTAGTTTTAGGCTGTGGTTAGCACTTTCGCTTACAGCAGGAAGACCCCGGTTCAAATCCCAGCAGGGTTCTTTCTGTGTGGATTTGGAATGTTCTCCCAGTGCATGTGTGGGTTTTCTCCGGGCGTTCCGGTTTCCTCCCACCATCCAAAAACGTGTTTCTTAGGTGAATTGGTTACTCTAAATGGTCCCTAGGTGTGACTGTGAGTGTGTATGGGTGTGTGATTGTGGCTCGGGGACAGACCGCCGACGTGTCCAGGGTATACCCCACTTCGCCCAATAGTCACCAGGATAGGCTCTGGCAACCCTGTGACCCTGAAGGGGATACAGAACACAATGAAAATTTGTAGTTTATATGTTTTATCTGACAGTATTGGTTACTGACAAGATCACATTTACTTTTACACATAATGAATGCACATATGTATATGTTGTGTTTAATTTCTAAACTGCTCAACACAACTACGTGGTTGTTCCTCATGTGTTCACTGAGTATGAAGCAGAGCTCTGCTCTAAAATTAACCGTCTTTACTGATCAACTCCTGAGATTTGATTCAATTTCTCTTGTGGATTAAACATCTTTTTTTATTAAAACAAATATCAAACATCCCTAATATACTTTCTGATCATTTTCTGTCCTTCGTAGAGAGCGATTTTCCCAGTAAGGAGGGTCAGGTGGTCCAGAACCAGCAGCACGTCGGCTCTCAGGAGGAAGACCGCAGACTTGCTTCATCACTAATTACACAGATAAAGGATGAACATGAAGAAATCTGCATCAGTCAGGAACCACCGAGGCAAGCGTCGCCCTCCAGGTCACCTCCCACACCTGCTCCTAATGTCTCAGAAGATCAGTGCCCGCCCTCGAGGTCAAACCAGCCGGAGACGACAGAACCTGGAGAATCTCTGTCCATCAGCTCAAAGAATGATGCAGAACCTCAACCCGACAGGGAGAGTTTTGCTGTGTCAGCAGCAGAGGATGACCTCGAAGGACTTTCCAAAACCAATGACAAACCTGAGAACGAAGACCAGACTGCTTTTAATGATGGATGTGAAACACCAACTAGAGACATGGAGTCCAATCCAGATGAGGAGATGCCTGATGTGAGCTCACCATCAGCTGCTGCAAGCACTGAGAAGAAAACAGACATAGAAGACATAACACAACGTTTAGATCAGAACTGTACAAATGCATCACTGAATGACAGCGAGGAGTTAATGCAGCTGGCGGTATCAAACACAGAGCCGGTACCAGCATCATCCAGGTTCGAAGAGGAGACAGAAAGAGTCCACACTGACACCCCAGGCTGCCAGGATGAAGCTTTGGACTCACACCAAAATCCAGCCAGTACTGATGAGGATCAAACGATTAAAGGAAGTGAAGAGTCAGCAGCACCTGATGAACTTCAGGTTAGAAGTCCAGAAAACGTTGAGGAACCACAGAAAGAGAAAGATGGGAAGCAGACCGCACCTGAAAATCTGGAGCAAACTTCACTACCAGATAAAACAACTGAGGAAAACCAACATGGAAGACCGGAGAAGAGCCTTGACGGGCTCAGAGCGTCTGCCACGCCTACGGAGAAGAGTCTAAACACTGTGCACAGGAAAACTGACCAAAACACTGTGACATCACCAAAGAGGAGAGAATGTTCACCGGAAAGATCAAACACTTGTTCTGATCACACGGCACAAAGGAGGCTCGGAGAGAGAAAAACGGCATCACGAGGAGCCATGGAAACAAGGCTGCACCAGAGGCATGAGGACAAGATGGGACCACATGAAGATGGAACACCAGGCTCCTCACAGTCTGCTGACAGACCATCTAAAAACGCCGCAGCAGCGCCAGATCCGACCTGTGGCCCGGACGGAACTGCACCAATTGAAAACACACATCCGACTGCAAACAGGAAATCCCACAAAGAGAAAACAAGTTCAAAATCAGGAAAAAGGAGGAGGCACAGCCACGAGGAAACGTCTGTTTCTGGAAATGCCGAGCCACCACAGGAGAGTCGCCGTGACGGTGAGAGAACAAGCGGTAGGGAGAATGCGAAGGCGATATCTAAACCAAAAACAGACGCGAGCAGTCCAGCAGAAAGCAGCCAGGCAAAAGCAAGTAGGAAGGCCAATGATGAAAACAAGTCTTCAAGAAGCAAGAAGGAGCCACCGCAGAAGAGACCAAATGATCGCAGTTCTTACTCAAAGCAGAAAAGGCAAAAGGAGGGAAGTTTTTCAACCTCCAGGAAGTCAGAGGAGGAAAAGCCACAGCGAAGACAGAAGACCAAATCATTTGAAAAGAGCGATTGGGGCACAACGAGCGACTGTGCTGAAGAGAACGTGGAAAACCCTTACAAGTGCGACAGGTGTGGCAAAGTGATGAGCAATTTCAAAAACTACAAATTCCACATGAAGTCCCACACGGTTGAGAAAACCTACAAATGTGAAACCTGTGGGAAAATGTTCCGGGAGAGCTGGGACTTGAACAAGCATTTAGTCATTCACGCCTCGGAAAAGCCTTACAAATGTGAAATCTGCGGAAACGGGTTCAACCGTCGCTACAACCTCGACTTGCACCAGCGGGTGCACACGGGCGAGAAGCCCTACAAATGCAGCGTGTGCTCAAAAAACTTCAGCTCCTGCGTCAATATGAAAAAGCACCTGAGGGTGCACACGGGCGAGAAGCCCTACATCTGCAAAGACTGCGGAAAAGAGTTTGCAGACTCCTCTGCGTTCAAAAATCATCTGCGCGTGCACACGGGGGAGAAGCCCTTCAAGTGCACGCTCTGCAAGAAGAAGTTTGCTACCAGGACGACTTTAAAGAGGCACAACAGGACGCACACAGGAGAGAAGCCTTACGAGTGCCACGTCTGCAATAAAAAGTTTGGCCACAAATCCGACCTGAAAGGACACCTGAGGCTGCACACGGGCGAGAAGCCCTACGAGTGCAGTGTCTGTGAGGAGAAGTTCTCCACCTGGTTAAAACTCCACAAACACAAGCGTGTGCACACAAAAGTAGTAGAAGAACCCAGCTCCAGCGATTAGGCATTAGTGTCATGAACATTTTCACGATCAGATTTGCAATCATTTTTTAGTCTTACTGTGGAATTAAATCAAGAAAGAGTAAATGATCTATTTTAATAATGAGTCTAGCTATTATATTTCTATTTTCCCGCTTTAAAAATGTTTTTAAAACTCTAAATTATGTGAAAAAAATGATTTCCATAAAATCAAAGACTGAGACTTCTATGCCAAATGTTAAAGTAACCCTATAGCCTACAACGGAGTATTAGGGCCACCAAAAAAAAGTAATATTATGAGATCAAAGTTTACATTTACGAGAACTAACACAAAAAGTCATGACTTAAAATCTTGTTTATTTACAACCTTTTACTCATAAATTTACGAGATAAGGACCACAAAAAAGTAATATAAGATAAAAGTCAAAGTCAACCTTGCAGTCCAGCAAGTCCAGCATTGATTTGTTTATGACAGTTATCCAGAAATAAAGCTTTACAAAAAGCTTCACAACTGAGCACAGCTCCAATAAACAGACAACTGGTGCTTTTTCTCGTTGATTTGACTTTTTTTTCTTTTTTTTTTGTATGACTTTTTCTTGTAAATATATTACTTTTTTCTCATAAATTTACGACTTTTCTTGTAAATTTATTTTTTTTCTCTTAAATTTACTTGTTTTAAAGTCATAAACTTAAAAAACATGCACATTTATGAGAAAAAAAGTCAAAAATTTAGCTCATGGCAATAAAGTCGTAAATATACAACGTTAATATTGTAACAGTTACGACTTTATTCTTGTAAAATTCAGACTTTAAAGTTGTAATGATAAAAAGAATTATGTAAAACTGGCCCTAATACTTTGTTGTAAAAGTACGTTTTATGTAGTGAAAAAAATGCTTTATTCCAATAACGTGTTTTTCTTTATTTTTGTGTCAGTATCTCACCTTTGTTTTCATCAATCATCGATGGGATTTCTGAATGACTTCTCTTAGTTTCCTCTCATCACTTATTTGGTTTGGCTCTGAGAAATACAAACTGCTTTGATAGGAGAATAAAGGGAAATTTAAACTTTATTTTAAAACTCCTAAATGAATGATCAGGAAGAAAACACCATCAGAACTACATTTAGTAAAGGAAACCATCTTCCATGACCAGCAGTGGTTGGAGAAGACCAGAAAAAACACAAAAACACTGGAACATCTGTTGCGAGACAAACAGATGAGTAACTGCAACAACGAGATAAGACCCTTTGCAAAAAGTGATCTATTTAAATATACCACAAGTATACTTAAAAGGTAGGCAGTATACTGGGAGTTTACTTTTTATATACTATCTGTATAATGTATTTAAAATGTTCCAATTTATTCTGAAGGAGTATTCAGTTAGTTTATTTTCTACATCACGTGTACATGGTCTATACTAGACTTGCTAAACAAGTATACCTATAAAAAAAACTTCAGGTGTACTACTTTTTGCTAAAGGGAAGCAGAAATAACCTCAGAATTGCGTGAAGATCAGTTAAAGAACAGGAAGGTAATTTCTTCAGTGCAGCAGTGAGAGAAGAAAGCAGACACTGCAACAAAGACACAGGAACAAGATAGTCAAACACAAGTTCACTGTATGGTCTACCAAGACAAAGCAAGTTTTTTAGGATGTGTTGGGTAACTGATGTTCCACCCCACTGACACCTATTGATGCAAATCTACTTTGGCACAAAAATGACCAAAGAGCATCTACTTGAAAGCAGAAAAACAAGTGTTCTTTGTTTCATAGCAATTTTACTTGAATTCCAGCAAAGCAAAAGATTGAACTTTTTTAAAGATTATTCTTTACAGATGTCGTGATATATTTTTTGTCAGAAATATAATGTGAAAATGGAGAAAGCAATATTTCATTGAAAAAAACTTTTCTAATAAAGTCTGAAGAAAAACTGAAATAGTCAAGTTGTTATATTTCTGAAGCAAACACATTTATTCTTATTATTATTATAATGAATGTGTTGGATGGTAAGTAAATTCAACATGTGTAGCTACATTTATTTTAATCTGCTCCATATTTTTTCTCTGTATCTGCAGACAGAAATCTGATCATGAATCAGCTGCTCCTCTGCTGTCTCTGACATCAGAGTACAGCAAAGGAACACCAGATTTTTTTATTGAGAAATATTCAGTGTAATTTTGTGTCTCAAAAGTGAAAAGATTTGAACAAACAAGCTACAAAACAACCAAAAAATAAATCGTGAAATTGATATTTGCTCCAACCTTTTATAGATGCTGATATATTTCCACAATAGATATTTCATATTTTTCTTGAAGTTTTTGCAGGAGTTTCTGTTAATGAGTTACTTTGCTTTCACTCTTTTGTCCAGTTCATCCCAAACCAGCTCACTGGGGTTTAAGTTTGGATGTTTGCTGTCCTTTCCATGTTTTCAAGGACACCATCTTTCTCTTCCGTCCTTAGATAGTTCTGTCATAGGTTAGATTTATGGTCTGGGTCATGATCTTGCTGTGGGTTGAGCCAAAGACTTCCATTTTTTTTCAACAGTCTATAGTTTTCTGGTTCAGGCAACTTTCTGTGTCTTTCTGAGGTCTTAGCAATGGCTTTGTAGTTCTGTCAAAGTTTTCTCTTACAGGTAGAACTGAGACCTGCTTCCAACGACCACAAAGAATCTGTTCAGACCAGTTTGTCACAGGGACACACCAACACACAAGAGCAATTTTAGACAATAATTAACCCAAGAAACATGGTATTGAACTGTGAGAGGAAGCAGGAGGAAATCCACACCTGTAAAGGGAAAACATGCCAAAACTTTAGAGAAAAGTCCCAGCTGGGATTTGAATCAGTTTCTTCTCAATGTAATAAGAAAGAGCTAATCACTATACCACTGTGCAGCCTCTTTGGTCACAGATAACTGGTAATCACAAAGTTCTACATTCCAAAAAGTACAAATATTTCTACTGAAGTGTACTTGAGGTCAAAGGTCTCAGAAACTTACATCAAATCCACAATCCAACATTTATATTTCTTTTTAGATTTTTAACTTGTCATATAACTGAACAAAATAATGGTAAAAGGTTTAATCTATTCTCAGAATGGATTACAATTTTCTTGTTGCTGTTCAGAGGCAAAGTTCTAAATATATAGACTTGAATTTATATATAAAAAAATTAGGAAAAAAGTTGACTTTACATCAAAGTTGTTTGTATTTGATAGTAAAAAGAGAAAAAGAATGACAGCACACCAAAATCACAAAGATAGAAACATGTTTGACTTGGCTTTTCTATTTTATATCTGGTAAATGTTGTAAAAGTTCTTTAATAGACATGAAAAAAATGCCCAAATATTAGATGTCTGCAGATGTAGGAGACTTCTAAAAATACGGTAGAGTTGTCTGAGATTTCCAGTAGACATCTACACTTCATGTCTATTAGCTATCTAATAGACATCTACAATTCATGTCTTTTAGATAACTAATAGACGCCATGTGTCCGGTGGGAAGAAACTGCTCAAATGGTTTGTTTCCAACAAAACATGATGGAACCTCGATGCAATCAGCTGTGGGAAAGTCGTTTGATAGATGTCTTAACTGTGATATGCAATAGACCTCTATAAATTGATGTCAGATGCATAATGCATATCTATAGCTGTGAGCTTAGAAATAGCAATGATTCAGATATCTAATAGATGTGTCTGTGGCTAGTAGGATAAAGGACCAAAAATACATAACCATAATTGTATTTATTTGCTTTTAAGCAAGCAACAAAGTAAAAATAAAACCTCTCAGTTGGTCTGAGAGTCTGAGGCAGTGATAAACCAGTAAATAATAAATCCTTCTCAAACTTAGCACAGCAGTTGTTTGACACTTTCATTGTAAACATGCAGTATTTGCTGTAGGGATGCAATGACTCCCTTTCCACTTGATTCAATGGTGTCACATACGGTTAGGTTTTAGACCAGGGATGGGCAACTCCAGGCCTCGAGGGCCGCATTCCTGCATGTTTTCCAACATACCATGATCTGGCATGTTCTATTTGGCTGGACACACCTGAAGCAGGTTATCAGTCATGAGTAGGGCTTGGCTTTGTAAATCCTGCACACACTGCGGCCCTAGAGGCCTGGAGTTGCCCATCCCTGTTTTAGACCAAGAATTATGCCATCCCGAGCTCCTGCACTGCTTTAGTTTAGAGAATGTTGTAAGTACTCAACAGAAGTGAAAACATTGGAATGACTTTTAGAGTTTGATCAACCTCTTCTGCACATATAAAACATAGTTTTATTGTTCGTCTGTTTCATGTTACCTAGAAAGAAGTGTTTGTGTAATTTGTTTGAGGTGACGTTACATTATTTTAAAACCTCTGGGAGGTCATAATTTCCTTCTGTTTCATTTCAAGTTCATAGTTGGGGTGTTTAAAACTTTTGACCCTTAGAATGAGTCTAATCCTTCAAACTCTTCATTTTCTGATGGAGTGTAATCTGAGAGTCTGTCCTGGAACAGACCTGTGGAGTCAGCTTATCCACAAACTAGAGGAGTTCCAACTTTTTGCATTATCCGTAACACTGGTCTCTCTGTGTGCTTTTCAATACGCTCAGCTGTGTCAGATACAGCGCACGTTGTCTGCTGACAATTGGGTTCCCAGCACAGCGCGTTTTCCCCATTAACACTGTAGAAATGGGATTGGATGGTGGTCAGGAGTTAAAGCTGAGCGTCTTTCTTGCTGGTGCCAGCAAAGCTCCTTACACAGAACACCAAATTCTCTCAAAAGCAAAAATAAATGCTTGTTTAGCCACCTGCATTTTAATATAATCAGGATTTTTGTTCATATTTAAACTTGAGTGACTGAATCACCCTGTATTTAGCTGTAACTATAAATGGGATCATATAAATCACATTCCTTCTCATTAGGATTGTGCTTTGGCCCTCATAAAGATCAAGGTCCTGGCTCAGCCGGTGGTTACACCAGGAACAATTCCAACTAGGGAACAAAAATCAGAAAATCCAAACTCAAACGCAGCTGAGTTGAGGCTTAATAAAAGTGCATTTAAACAGGAAATCCTCCTTCATCATTTTTTTTCCATTAAGTTTAGAGAGTCTGAAATAGACACCCATAAAGACAAAAATTATTCAGAATTTTTAACCAGATTACATAAAAGCTTAAACTGATTTTTGATGAAACCCCAAGCTCCCAAACCATGTCTGTGAAATCCATTAAGGCTTTCACAAGCTTTTCCCAGTGATTAGCATTGGCTGGAGTGTTGGCACGTCCTTCAAATCAAAACCATGTTGGTTCTGGACCGACACACTTGTGTGCTCTTGGAGAGTGTCTCACTTACCAACCCAGTGATTTATAAACCATTTTCTCACCGCAATGGCCGAATCAAAGGTCTGGGAAACAAGAACAAATTAACAGTGAACTATTTAGTTTTTCTTAGGGTCCTAATTTTGAAAACCACCATATTTACAAACCCAGAGAGGGCAGTTGTGTTTTTCTAGTTGTATAAACTATAAACTTACCTTGTAATTCTACAGTAACCAACATAACAATTTTGGGACCTTAGTTTTGCTTGTTGCCATTTTTCTGTAAGAAGTTATTCTTCTTTTTTATGAGAGTGGACTCTAATTTTCACAGGATCCTGGATTTTCCTAAACTTCCATGTGACAGGTCACGTGTATCTGAGGTCCCACAGGTCTGCCATCTTTGATCAATTACTGTTAACTTTTCATACATGAAAAGCAGATGTCTGGAAAAGGGACATGTAAGAAAAAAGTTAAAAAAAAAAACAAAAAAAACATGACCCATGTATGGAAATCATAGTTGCCTTTCATATTTCTTATATTACACATTGACTTTTTTAAAATTAAAATATATAATTCACTTTAATGTCACATATGAAAAGAATGAGAAAGTGGCCACTTGATGCTCACAAAGCAGGAGAAGGCTACAAGAAGAAAGGAAAGTGTTTTCAGATGCCAGTATCCTCTGTTCGGAGTCAAAGTTTAACTTGCGATATTTCAAACGTTTTTTAAGGAAAAACATTTTTAAGAAAAAAACACTTGTTTTTCTTGCTAAATATTTATTGTTGGAATTATATTGTCTATTCAAACTACTTTTAAACTGAACAAATCACAATGAAGGTTCTTACCTTCATGTGAACGTTCAGAGAAAATTTTCAAATAAACAAAAAGTGAGCATTTTGGCAAGTTTACTTGTCTTTTGCCCTGAAGCAGCTTGGGCTGGCTCCATAAGTGACTTTATGGATGAAAAGTCAAGAAGAAGCTCTGGAAGTGTGTAGTTGTATTACAGTTAGACATTTTTTCGGCCTGTTTTTATTAGTTCCACAATATTTTGCATTTATAGTCTTCTAAAAATTGTTTTATTTGTGAGGTAGAACTCCGTTAAAGACTGTAGAAATGCAGTAAATAAGCCAATGACATGTCATATATTGGGTTTAACTTTTAGACTGTAAAAACTGAAACTTAAGAAAGAGACTTATTTCAAGAAAAAAAAAAAATTTCTGTCTTGCAAAAAAAATAATCTTGTTAAAAAAATTAATTCAATTTCTGCACAATAAAAAGATGGAAAATACAAGATTTTTTAAATTTATTTGAAGAATTCAAATGTCATTTGGTGGGCTGGTACTTTTGTCCCAGAGAATACATTCTTACAACTTTTTTAGTTTTTGTTCTGTGTTTTATTAATTGTTTTTGTTTGTAATGTGCATTTTTTTACTGAAAAATAATGAGGAAAAAAAATATTTTTAGGATTGATCACACTCATGAAAAGAACACGCATGGATCTGACAGGTGCAAACAATTGAGGTTCTCTGCATGTTGCTTTAATAATATTATTATGTAAACTCTAATGGCTTTTTAACATTTCTATTTTTTTCTTATTGGAAGTGATTTAGAAAAAAACAACTAAAATAAAAAAGACAAAATATAAACATAGGCATATCAAACCTAGTTTGGATAATTTGTAAATAATGTTTACATGTAAATGATGCAATTATAAATACCTATAAATAAACATATTTCCACCCATAGTTGCAGTACATGACACGTGAATACATAATGATTGTCAAAGAGTTTGATGAAAATGACAAGAAGGTAGTAATAAGTGTAGAACGGATTTTAGAACCATAACAGCCCTTTCAGTTGTTTTTAAAGGAAACATTTAGAACCTTGAAGAAATAGTTTAATCTCACATTCATAATTCATGTGGGGAATATTAATATATGTTCTTTCTAGACTTCAAAAATGTTTTGAAAGTTTTTTTTTTAACAACCTGCATGATGAGTCAAGGCTGCCAGCAGGGGGCAGCAGATCCCTGCAGGTTTTTTAGAGTCCTCATTGAATTTAGGTTAATTGTTTCAGAGTTATTTTCTTAAAACATGAAACCACATGGTCCGAATTTGAGTAACTTAGATTTTCTTATAAAAACACAAACAAACTAACAGAGTGGCTGATGCTCTAAATTCCATAAGCTAACAAATCATATTTTGTTGGTGTTTGGGTTTGAAATGACTCAACATCTTGTATTTTCAAAGGTGGTATTCCTGGGATTCATGCATTCCTTTATCAGCTCTCTGGCCTGCAGCTATCAGATCACATTGAAGCAGCTGAAGCAGAGCTCGTAAATCTTCCTCAGCTGACACAGACGTGGGTTCACTGACCAAGTAAGACAACTTCAAACAGAAAGCACTGTCTTCAAATGAGCTTGTTGTCTCCACTGACATGCAGGTTTAGGTTAACCAGCTGTTTCAACTGTGAGTGCCTGCATGGAGGGGGACGGGTGGGTTTTTGGATTGGCATTGATGGCCCACCTAGCAGGAGGAATAACTGACACCTTTTGATTGATATTTACTCAGTGAGTGAGCACTCAATTGTGTTTGTGAGTGTGTGTGTGGGCCGGTGCAAGTTTTTCACTACATACCTTTCCGGACTTTGCCTACAGATTGTTTGTTATCTTCAGAGGCGAATACAAACAAAAAAAACTGTATTGATTAAAAAATTTAGTTAAAAAAAAAGATTATATATAAATTTTCTCAATTGAAAAAATAAATCAATAAAAGAAAAGTAACTACAGTAATATATTTAAATGTTTTTGCTTTGTGATTGTTCTTTTAAAGAAAGAGGCTTGAGAAGTGAGCGGTCTGACTTCCTCCTCTTATGTGATCCAAACAGAGAGCCTGCTGCTCGGCCTGCAGTGTTTCAGCATTCCAGTCAAATCCAAGTTTGATCTTTAACTTCAGTTTTTCACCCATCAAGCCTCGTGTCCCCCCGTCTACTCCTCTGTTGCTCCCCTTCTTCCCATCTCGTGCGCTGGTTGTCTTTCCGTGTCAGAGACTAAGCAAACACACTGGTATGGGAATGGCCTTGTAACTCAGAGTTCTTCAGAGACCACAAGCTCACAGCCGAGCACAGCTGTGTCTTCATTTGTCGACCATGTTCGGCATTCTCCAGATATCTGGAGGAGGCTCCTCGGCTTTTTCTGCGGTCTGGTCTGACCTTGTGACCTCTGAAAGGCTGTGAAGAAGTTAGTGTAGAGGTGGTTAAAAGAAACATCAAATTAAAAAAAAAAAGTCTTAATGTGTGTCATGAAATGTGTTGTAGAAAAGTTTCTGTAGAGTGTTTAAAAAAATCTCTCTATCTATGAAGTTCTTTATGTTTTCTCAGATTATATTTCTCAGATAATCCAGAAATCATGAAAAAGTGGAATTGAAGGTAGATGTTGAGGGTAGACACAACAAACAAAGTGAATGAACCTGTTTGTAAAACCGGGCCATGGTGGCCTATTCCCTCTGCTTATTGCGCTTATGCGGGCTTAGATTAGATTAATAATATATTTATATTGACATGCTAAAATAGCAGGTTCTCTTACTGTTATTATTATTACCAGTTGGTGGCTAGCAGACTACTAGAAGTTAGAAGCTGGGGAAAGTGTGGTGCACTGGGTTTCTGTCCTCAATTACTTCTCTCCTCTGTTCTTTAGAATTTACCCAGGACTATACTTTATTTAGTTCATCATGCCTCTGTTTGGTGCAGTGCGATTCATATGTTGTCCCCGTTTCTCTCTCCCCTCCTGGGAACGGGAGAGATTTGCCTCTGGCTCATCTCACACCCCCAGCTACTAATAAGCTAATTCTTCTTTAACAGTATTAGCACATTACCTGTCCATCCTGGGAGAGGATCCCTCCTTCACGTGGACATCCTTAAGGTTTCTTACCTTTCTCCCCAAGACAGGGTCATTTGTGAGTGCACATTTGAGACTCCAAAAGCCACAATTTTAGCTATTTTTTTAATGACTAAATTTGCACTCCTTCCAGCCCACTTTCAGTCTTTGACCTTTCTTTTCCAATGCACCTTGCAAACTGGAGTAATCTGACTTTCAAACATCTCTATTCATTTTAAAACTTTATTTAGCTCTCTAGATATCTAAATTAATTTCCTTTCATTGCATCTTTAACTTCATCTGCTTTTGGTGCATCTGGCCCACATGAGCCATGGAAAGACAGCGGAGGATTAATGGACTTAATGGAGGGTGTGTGGGAGTGACAGTGTTTCTGAAGTGGGGCGACTCTCCACATCTGCATGTGTGCACATGTGAGAAAAAAAAAAAAATTGGAGTCCATGTCAGAAAGGCCCATCTGACAAAGCCATCTATTATAGTTTTTTTTTTTTTTTTGGTTAGCTTCCATATGAGGCAGAGAACCATAAAACCACTGACACTTGAGTTGCCCAGCTGTCCAACAATCACAGATGAAGTCTGCAAATGCACTGATCCGTCAAGACACAGGAAGCACTGCCCTGCATTGGAGTGTTCTGCAGGAAGGGAACAGATCTGATCCCCCAGTGGCAGGTGTACCTACCTGTCTGCCTTCACAGCAGACAGGCAGGTCTGGGTTTTTTCACCTCTGTTGTTTTACTGTATGCTCAGGCGAAATATTGGGTAATTTATCTGTAATTTTCTGTTCTTTGACTTTTTGCCTTTGAACAGGAGCATGGTCTTTGGATTGAAAGCATCAACTTTTTTGAAAGAATAGGAATGCTGGAATGCCTTCGTCCAGCTCTGTACAGACAGCTGCTTCCCTTTGCATTTTACTGAGCTGCTGAAAGATTCTGTGGTTTGTTGGACCATAAATGTTTACTCAGTGGCGTGTCCCTTCCACTTAACTTTCTTGCTCTCCAGCAGCCTTACAGAAATCTTTTTTACTTTTGAGGCAAAGGAATTCTGGTTTCACTCTGTTTTCTGAAGCTATAGTTCTCATTTTGTGTTTTGTCTGTTGAACAGCTTCCTCTGTGTGTACATGTATATGGTTTGGGCATCTATGTGCCTTTGTTTTGTCTGTTAGTGACCTGTGGTGGAAGATGGAAGAAGAAGATGGCTGTGACACAAGAACAGGTACAGGTGGGAGTTTCCTTTGCAAAACCCTTTTTGCCAGTGGAGCAGAGACAAACAATCATCAGCCATTGCATCATCAATTAATACAACATGCATACAATCAGTAAGATATAAACAATATGTGCTCAAGCTTGCTAAAACAACTAAATAAAAGTAATAAGAATGAACTTTAAAAAATCAGCATTGATGCAGATTTTGCTTAATTGTTTAAGCCTTCACACCAGAACCTTAGCTCCAGGGTTGACAGTCTTTCAACTGCCGTAACTCTTCAGTTGTTTACTCAAACAACGTAATTCCCTCTTATTCTGAAGTGGAGAAAAGTCGCTGATTTGCAGAACTTTACTGTGGTGAAGTTTAATTCAGTTCAAGACGCGGACCGAACTGATACCTCTGGATGCAGCCGGTGTGGTACCCTAACCTCAGCCTGGTCTGGAGCTGGTACCATGTCCGGAACCAGTAACGCGTCTGGAGCCGGTACCAGACCAGTACCGGGTTAAGGTCAGGGTACCTGGTTATGGTTAGTATACAGGAGTGATCTGGTACTGGTACCGGTTTGCTGCCCGGAGGTTGGGGAGCCTTGATTTCATTATATGAGCCAGTGCATCGAAAAGCATTTTGACACCCAACGCGTCAAAAAGTGACGCCGAGGGGTCCTTACCCATGCGTCAAAATGTGACGACTTAGCATAAACAACCTATTCTCACTGTTGTCAAAGAGTTACGGTTGCTCAAAGAACGTGTCTTTAGTTGTCACCTGCGAGATTGCCGATGTTAAAAGGTTAACAGTCGAATCAAGGCTGGTATAAAACAAGCTACAAGGATGGATTGATGGTCTTGTATTTTTTTTTTTTTAAATACAATGCATTTTTAGAAACTTGTATTTCTTTTCTAATTTTTTCTTTTTTTGTCCCTTAAAGTACATGTCTGAAATAAAATACAATTATCATCATGATCATCAAATCCCACTTTGGCCTCATTAACTTTAACTATACCCGTTAACCACTGTGGCTCCGAGTCACTCATATTTCACAAATCCTGAGGAGAGCACATTAGAATGACATTTATAAGTTAAAAATATACAAGTCGTGCTGAGACATATTTTATAATAAACCTTCACTTGACTTGTATTGCTAATGGTTCGTGGGTTTGAGGCACAGAATCCCACTGCCAAGTTCTACAAGTACAGAAGTTGCCAGTGACCGCTGGTTAAAAATAACTGTGAGAAACATGATGACCCACTGGCCAGCTAAAATAAATTAAAAAGTGATTAGAGATTACTTTGGTTTCTTTTAGGATCAGTCTTGTGGTTTGCTCTTTTAGCACACCTACAGAGCAGCACAATACCAGCAACCGCATCTCCTCCATCTCTGGCCTCACTTTGCCTGAGGTTTCCTCTTTAAATACCTTTGCTAGCACCTTGCAAGCCACAAAACACTAAGTGGCCTAAGGGAGAAACAAATTGAGGGGTTTTGACAGCATGCTGGCAGTAAAACATGCAGGTTTACATTTGAGGATCCCTCCAAACCACAGACATGTCCCTGACATCCAATAAGAGAGGAGATGGGAAGCCAATAAAGGAAGGAGGGTAAAAATGAGAGAAAATTGCAACAGGTAGTATTTCTGAAAAGATATTTATGAATTTATGAATTCATGAACCATGCATAAATATTTTTGCATCAGTTCCACAGAAACACATAAAATGTTCAAACATATAAAGCTTTAGCAGCTTGTAAATAAAACAAACCAACAGGACATGTTTTGAATGGCACAAGTAACTTTGTAAATGTTGATATGTCAGGTACAGATGTTCAAAGATCTATGCAAACAGTTGGTTTAATACACAAAATGTTGCAATATCACAAAAGATTCTCCAAGACAGAACAATTTCTTTGTTTTTTAAATGTTGCAATCTTTTAATTATTTGTCTTGTCACAGACAAACTTCCCGTTTATCCTGGCCCTTGCCTGTCTTGACTTCGTCCTACCTCTCTCCGCGTGACTTCGTCCTGCTTTGCCCTAGTCTGTCTGATCTCGCTAATAAACCAGTTTCACATGGATCCAAACGCCTCTGCCTCTTCGTCACAATGCGAGATAAAGATCAGGATTGTAGTTGAAGAAACAAATTTAGGGATTTTCCCCCCAATGCTGTGACAAAAGCGTTAACAAAAGGCGAGTACAAATCTAAAGTAGTTCCCCTTCTGCCAGATGTTTTATGGCCTCTACAACAGACATCCTGAAACCAAGAAGGTACTAAAAGGCATTGTCTTCAGTCAAACCAGAGAGCTAAAGAGGACCTGAGCTCAGATTTCTGAGCCAAGACAAAACTTTAAGACACTCCGACAGAAACGTCTGCGAGAGGAGAAACCCAACCCTGCACATGTCATTGTAATTTGGAAATATTGCTTGATTTAGGGAGTGGGGGGACACAAGGCTATGGAAACGCAGAACTCAGTGGCAGAGCACACAAAGTACGTCTGTTCTTTCACAAAGAAAACTTTGTTGGCATTTTTAAACACAGTTTGCTGTTGTCTACTTTTACTTTATTTCTGATAAACCCCCTCCCAAAAAAGAAGTGTAAAGAACCGATGGTGATGCATTATACTAGAATTTAAGACAACACATTAAAAAATATACATTTTGGAACAAAACAGAAATTTGTTTTGTAGAAGCCAAACTTGGAAAGAACTCAAACTTAGAAAAGTAAAATAACCACAGAAGACAAAGTAAACATCCCTTTTATTTTGAAAAATGTCTTTAAACTTAAAAAAAAATATATTAAGCTTATAAATAGAAATAATTTACAACCGAGACTGCATACAACATTTTTAAAAAATCTTTTTCTCTATTAAAAAGAGCAGGATGACAATTGACGTGAAATTTTTCTCTTATGTATCAGGCATGAACCATGTAAAACAGTTGTGGAAAGTCAGGAATTTGCGTATGCATCTCTCAAAAATCACAAACAATTAAGTAAGATTTACGGAAAAATTGCATATAAACTCAGTGAAATACGCATAAACTGCGTAATTCTCAACCGACCAAAAATTTCAAACAGCTCAAAATGGAATTCACATAAAGACTCGTCGGCTGAGACCCTCGACAGACATCTGTGCTTGTCGACGAATAACAAACGCAAGAAACACTTATGAATTACATACATCAGTCGTGTATTATGAAGGACCGAATTACATATGTTGACAATGCACAAATTGTACGTAGCAACAGTGTGAAACAGCCTTAAGGAAATATTCCACATCACTAACCTTCAAATCTCACCCTGAACATTGGTTGAAAGCAAACCAGTCCTGTAACCTTCTATAGTTGTACTGTCATGTGCGGTGCTTTTATTGTGATCTAATGTCTTTTTCAGGGTTCTCATGTTCTTGTTTAATCCTGTCTAGTGACTGCGGATGTGAATTATAGTAATTTCTATAATCCGGCATATTTACATCCATCATTGTCTGAGTAGATTTTCATTCCTGTGCATTGTCCCTATCAAATAAATAAAACAACTAGAGTATCTATTAAAGAATACAGAACTGTGTCTTTGATTACAGCTTATTATCGAGTTCTAGTTAAGAAATAAAATGTATCAATGTCTGAATTGGTTAGTAAGACAGTTTCAATCATTTACTTTAACTGTCAACATATTGTTTGTTCAACCACACATATGTCTCCTTATTAAAGACTTGTGTTTTCCCTTAATGGAGTCATTTAGAGAAACTAAATAAAAAGACCCACTCCAGTAGAGAAGAAAGCCTGTAGCCGAGCCGGCATATTTTCTGCAGTACAAATACAATCTTTTTCAAGTGGCATTTTTTCGTCTGCTCCTGATTCATGATCATATGAATAAAGAAATAGTCAGAAATGCAAAAAAAGGCTTAATTTTCTTCATAAATGTTCTCCATCATCAAGAAAATGCCACAAGAACGTGTTAAAAACACCAAAAACACAATTTTCATCAGAGTGGGTCTTTAAAGATCTGGCCAAGACTTCCACAATTTGCCCTCATCTGGTGATTCACCGATCTCCTTACTAATTTGAAGCAATTTTCCTGCCACAGAACAAGATCTGCTGCACAACGTCACATGTGCTTTTTTGTACAACATAAAAGTCTGGCTCGCTCACCAGTTTCAGAGACTCGTTCAGGTTCCTGTGATTACGGCTGGCGTCATCTGAGCCACTATCTGCTCTTCTGTGTAGTGAGGCCAAAAAATGTGCAGACACTGAGGAGGATCTAATGGGCCAAATCGTGAATGGCCCAGATGGCTGCGGACAAAATTGGTCTAAGTTGTCAGCTTATTCAGGCATCGGACGATTACAGCCTCCTGCGGAAAGAAATGCCAACATTTGGATATTTCATTTAGATCTTAATGATAGAAGAAAAAAAAAAAATCACAGCACGTTCCTGCACATGAACTGAGCCATGTGGCAGCTATTTCACCTAGATTTGGTTCAGAGGCTGCTGATATAAAAAAACAAGAGGGAAAAAGAATCCTGAGCGCTTTCATTTTCCTTTTTATGGCCTGTGTTGATTGTAGCATAACAACATGTGATACATTCTTTCACATTTCTTTGGGACGCTGCATATAGCTTACTGTAAAATAAAGTTCAAGCAGCAGGTGTTTCTTTAAATTTTTAATTAAGAATATAATTGAGAAACATCATCTAAAGGTTTCACATTCATCAGATCCTAATAATAACAATAATCTATAATAAAAGCTGGATATGAAAAATGGGTTGTTCATATCATTGCATGCCAGTATGTATACACATGGGATTGAAAGTTTGGGCACCCTAGGTAAAATATTTTATAATTGTGCATAAAGAAACCAAGGAAAGATTAAAAAATCTTCTAAGGGCTTCAGTTTACAGATGAGACATCCTTTTATTATGTAAAAAAAATGAGGCTTTACTTCCATCATTTACCCTTTCAAAATAACAGAAAACAAAATAATGGTGTGTGCAAAGGTTTGGGCACCCTGCAGAGTTAGTACCTTGTACTGCCCCCTTTGGCAAGTATCACAGCTTGTAAACACTTTTTTGTAGCCAAGAGTCTCTCACTTCTTGTTTGAGGTTTCTTCATCCAGTCTTCCAGTTCTTTGAGATTTCTGGGATGTTTGCTCCACACTGCTCTTTTCAGGTCTATCCATAGATTTTTCAATGATGTTGAGGTCAGCTGATTGAAGGCCACTGCAAAACCTTCAGTTTCTGCCTCTTAATGTAAGACAGCGTGGATTTGGAGGTGTGTTTAGGATGATTATCCATTTGTAGAAGCCATCCTCTCTTCAACTTTTTCACAGATGGCATCAAGTTAGTGTCCAAAATTTGCTGAAATTTGGTGGAATCCATTCTTTCTTCTACTGGTGAAATGTTTCCTGTGCCGCTGGCGGCAGTACAAGCCCAAAGCATGATTGATCCACCCCCATGCTTAACAGTTGGACAGAGGTTCTTTTCATGAAACTCTGAACCCTTTCTTCTTCACACATACCTTTGCTCATTACATCCAAAAAGTTCAATTTGAACCGGGTCGGTCCACAGAACTTGTTTCCAAAATGCTTCAGACTTGTTTCTATGTTCATTTGTGAACTTCAAAAGTTGAATTTTGTGGTGAGGACGTAGAAGAGGTTTTCTTCTGATGACTCTTCCATTTGTACAAGTATCTCTCGACAGCAGAACAGTGTAGCTCCAGAGTCTGCAGGTCTTTCTGGAGGGATCCTGCAGTCAATCATGGGTTTGGACTTGTTTTTCTCATAATCCTGCGAGCTGTTCTGTCTGAGGTTTTTCTTGGTCTTTCAGATCTATCTTTAACTTCCACTGTTCCTGTTGACTGCCATTTCTTAATGACATTCTGAACAGAGAAAATTGGAATCTGAAAAGGCTTTCCTATCTTCTTGTAGCCTTCTCCTGCTTTGTGAGCATCAACTATTTTCAGTTTCATTGTTCTGGACAACAATCTTTACTTGGGTTCTTTATATACATACACACACTGTAGATATATATATATATATTCTTTTTCTTTGGAAAGGTGCAAAATTCTAACATGAATTCCTTTTTCCTTTTTGATGACCTCTATCTATGCTTTGAGTTACACACTCATACAAAAAGCTAACAAAAAGCATACTCCGAGGCTGTAGAAGTGTACAGCCGATAAGTGATGAAACTTTTCTCATGTAAACGTTGAGCTTTTTTTTCAGAAAAATCAAAAACAGACGTTTGCTAAGAGTTACGTAATCGACTTCCAAACATCTGCTGCAATTAGTCTGTGAAGGAAAAATGAGTGTAACTCAATGTAGACAATTTACAGCTCAATTCTATTTAATCATTTTTATGATTTTACTAATAAACAAGGATTTTTTTCAGTTGGATTTTTTGTGCATGTAATTATAGTAATTAAAAAAAACATTTGGGTTAAAATAACAAATTATATGACTTTGTTAATATCTATTAAGTCATACGTAAACTGCAAATCTATTTCAGCAGTTTCCCAACCAATCTTCTCTGTTAGTCTCTTTTCTATTAAATGTATTACATGAAACCATAACACTGGTATGGACATAAGCTCATAATTAACAACAATTGTTCATTCCACGGCTGCAGGAGAGGTGCATACCACTACACTACCACCACTGTGTTTGGCTGAGTCACATTTGTTTACAGATATTTCTGCACAAGAGTCATGTGTTTCTGTAAAGATTCAAAGAAATTTTCACGTTTTGTTTCAGACAAAAATCATCCATATTATTTGGGAAATTTCGTTTGCATTGTGCTGCCATAAGAATTATTATTTATAATAATTCTTTATCCTTAGACGTGTCCTACTATATTATAATTTAAATCTAAGCCGTGTATGACCAATCTTTATCACGACTTTGTTGAAATTTCTGTCTTAAATGTTGTCTTGTTGAATTATTACCTTTTTAATTCTTAAAGTAATTGTTGAGTAGTAGTTTTACAGTCTTCCTGGAATGACTGTCAGCAATAGCTGCTTCTTCAGCTTCATGTTTTTTTCCTTTTTAGTTTTAAATTTAGATTTAGCTAAATTCTGCTGACCAACAAAGTCTGAAATAAAAAAAAAGAAATCTGACAAAAATCTATTGATTTTATATCATTTTAATTGATAGATAAACAGTTAGATTAAACTCGATTCATTCCCCATCAGGAAAAAAATCTGTTGTCCTTTACCCATTACTCAGAAAATACTGTACATACAATAAATTATTAAAATGCTTCTTAAAATATATCATAAAATCTTATTATAAAATGTACTTCTGCTAAAATCTCTATAAAAACAACCTTAATTTATTAGTTGCTGTTGAATCAAACATCCAAAATTTTACAGATCAAAAACAAAAACCTTTGTTCCATCATTCCAATTCTTGGAACCTAATGAAAGCATTTTAATAAGTAAAGTCATAAAAAAACTTAATTTTAAGCACATGGTACTCCACTGCAGTCATACCAGAAAGAAAAACACAACTGTGCGAGATATTCTTCATCTCAGTGACCCTACATTCTACAATGAGACCTCCTCACATCAGGATAATCCTAACTCGGGGCAAAAAGGGTCCAAAGATGAAAGATTTATTTTTCCTTGGATCTGCTTGATTTATGTACATTATTTAATCTCCAAACTCCGACCACATTAAAGTCTTATGTGTCAAGCAATAATTCACAAAGGTCAGAGAATGCAGGAGGACTTTTTTTTCCTCTTTGTAGAAGCTGATCCTTCACTGTAAATCTGGCAGACATACAAATGCTTGATCTCACAAACACATATGAAGAAAGGTTATCTTCTAAACACGTTTGAGCTGGATGCAGCCTATGAACCCCAGTGAGTCAAAAATGTGCCATGAAAAAATTCTCATGTTGCTACAATATGATTGTGCGTGCAGTCATTGCACAGTCAGATGTCTTCCTAGAAACATTTCTTTTCAGTTTGAAGGTTAAGAGCCATTTTGAGAGGAACTTCAGATTCCACAGCAAAGCCAGTTCTTAGAACTGCAGCCATGACTGCCAGTCAAGTAATTATACATCCGTTTTTGTCTGCCATTTTCTTATTCCCACCCTTTGGCGAATCGCACAAGGTCTCATTGCCAGATTGGCTGAGCTGAGGGAGCCTTGCCGCTGGTTTTCCTTGCAATGGGGTTCCTGTGTTGTGGTGGGAGGGACTGCAGAAGTGACACGAGCGAATGTTGCTGTTTATTTCTGTTTTGTCATGTGTGTGAATCTGATTACAGGTCGCTAAGTCAATATTTAGCTTCTGCAGACGACATCATCGTCAGCTGGTTTATTTTTTCTGGGCCCCCGTCACATCTGCTGCCAATGTCATGTGCGGTAGCCAACAAGTGCCGCTACCAGGAAGGAAAGCAAACAATGAGTCTGCAGCCCTGATTGAGTGAGTGAGGAGGGAAAGAACGATCTACAGCCAGGAACTGGAGTCGTTCGAGGACGGTGGTGCTTAAAGCATTTGAGGGAAGCCTTAATGGATTTGATGAGGAGTCAGACAAGTTCACGGCAAAACACTCATTTCTGAAATGTCTTGCTATTACGTTTGAAGGAAATAAGAAACCACCAGTGGCTAAAAGCAAAAATTCAAACTGTTCAGATGTCTGCAAGGCTTGAAACAAGTCATAACGGTGTTTTTTCTCTTAGACTGCAGGAGAGATAAATGCATTTCATGCATTTTTTCCTTTAATTCCCCTTGTCTAAGAATCTTTCATGGAAGCTGGCACTTTATGAAAACCCCAGAGAAACACCAGGTCGAGGCTCCGTCTCATCTGGGCCTCTGGCAAGAAGGATTTGATATTTATTAAAAAATGAAGAGCTGTATATTTCTTCCAGTCGTGACTTCATTACCTCCGGTTATTCAGACCACACACAGTCACCAGATCTGAAACGCCCTCCTCTCTTGTTTACTCGACTTACTGTTTGAATTTGAAGCAGAACTGTGGACTTTCTGAGCCAAAATGTGTCAGGACTTCATTAGACTTTCCTTAAAACAAGTCATATAGCGCTTATAGTGCTCATGGTTTTGGCCATTGGTCATACATAATTCACATTTGTAGATGTACATTTTTTCTCTTCTGAAGCCAAAAATTGCAAGTCCAAGACTCTTTTCATGTCTGAACCCAACCAGGAACCCTGCCACACATAAAGACTCTATAAGCTATACCTAAGCACCATGCATGTATTATACATACAGTGCAGAAAAAAAAGAAAACTCCACAACCATGATCCCCCCCTCTTTTGTCTGAACAACATCTGGAATTCATTGGGAGGAGGAGGCAACGGGGAAATGAACTCCGACAAGAGTCTCTACATTTAGGTGCAACCCCCTGCTTTAAGCTCTGTCTGATGTAAAATCCAAGCCTGCAGACAAAACCTAGCGAACTTTTTCACTGGCTTCTTCCTGACCTTTAAGTGTGCAAAAATATTTTTTTAAATCCTACAAACCGAACCCAGTTTGCTTCTGATTGTGGATTTGTCCGACATAAGAGCCTCAATCTGCAGAAAACATGGTGACTTTGTTACTTGACTTTACAGCACCAGCCTCTATTAAAAGTAGGGGTGAGCCTCAAAGACATGCTGTTTTTCTACATTAAGTAATGAGTCATTGTGTTACTCAGGGTGACCACAAACAAAGAGATGGAAAACGGGCTTGTTCTTGTCTGCAGATATTACTGATCCCTTTTTTAAAGCTGGAAAACAGTGCTCGCTGTTTTAACACAGACAGAAGAGATCGAATCAGAAAATGAGGTGTATCAGGACAAATGAATAAAAAAAATACTGACAATCATCACAAGCTTGGAAATAAAATGCTGCAGAGAGCAAAACGGAGCTCATGAGTCACAAAAGGCTGAATCAGTCAGGTGCAAACCCTGTATTTTCACAACGGGGTCTTTAAATGACGCCTAAATTACCTGTCTGAGCTATGAAAGACCTTTCACATCTGTCACGGGCTTGTGTTCACCTCTTCTTCTCCTCAGTGGCGAAGCTACAACATTTTATACGAAGGGCAGAAGACTGGAAATGTGGCAAATGAGCACAACACAGTGGAAGGCCATTCCAAATGAAAGAATAAAAATTACATATTTCAAACTGTTTTATTAATATTAATATTAAAACAGCTCTTTTGGCTGAGATGCAATTTTTTGTAAGTAGCAAAAAAAAAAAAAGGTAAAGAGTTTTTTTTAATACAAACGTCTTATGTGGAGTTCAATTATAGTACTTAAAGAAGCTTATGTTAAAGATTTTTTATTATTCATTCTAATATTGACCTAAACATTTTGGAGGTCATGTTTTGTGCTGGGGGAGGCGGTTGTCCCCCTTACCCCCTGTAGCTCCGCCCCTGCCTCTCCTCTGTGATTTTCTGCACGTTCATAAGTTTTCATAAGAAACGTCAAACGCTGCAAAAAATTATGCAAGCCAGATTGAAAGGAGCTGTTGTATTTGTAATCTATTACCATCTTGAACCTGGTAATCCTTGTTAAAGGAAGTCTGAATGTTGGATTGCCTGAGGTGATCATTTTTATCATTAAAACATAAGTGCAGTATCTGCTTGGCCTCTTTGTCAACAGAATCACATCTATGACTTGATGAGAATGCTGTGGAGTTATATGTAGGTGTATTTGAGACACAACAATGTAAGCAGAGTTCTCTTATATTTTCATGTTGTCCCTGGGTTGATTTACATCTTTTTTATGGCGTATTAAAACGTTTTCATAAAAGCAAAGAGCAGGAACCATGGTAGAGAAACCTAGAATATAATCAGGATTAAATGGAAAAATCCACAAATCCATAAGAATGTGACATTTTGTTGTTGAACATCAGGTGAATTTGAGCCCTAACTTTATTTAGAAATCTCTGACTTGCGCACGGCTAGTTTAGTGCGATTCAAGGGGAAATTGCAGCTGATTTACACAGTTTAATCACAAAGTTGTGTCTCCATTGGTCATGCAGATGCCAGCCAAAGCCGCCGTTTTCATAAATACAGAATATTCTTGGCTGCAGCTTCATATTTGTCAGACAAAACGGTTGATGCTCGGAGCAGCTGTTAGCATGTCACGCAGCAACACAGGAAAGCTGCAACCTAAACACTCTTAAACTGTTGTCTTTGGTTCATTTGACTTTAAAGCCTGTGGAAAGAAAAACTTTTAGCTCCCAATTCTTTTTGCAAATGGAACAAATATTTAACCCAGTCAAAGTTTCTCTTTGAATGAGCAGGCAACTGAACTCTACACTGGTGTCCATGTCTTTCTGTGGGAGGGCAGCTGTTCACACTTGTTTGCTGCTGACAGTGACATGTATATTGCCAAGACAGACTTAGTTACACTGTGGTAGTAAACTGTTTTGGTAAAGCACGAGGACTGTCAAGATTTTGACTTGTTAAAGTAACAGAACATCAAGAGAAAGTGAAGCCTCTCTTATAATGACCATGGCCCAATAGGCATTAACCAATGTGTTTATTGTTTAGGCTCCCTATGAGTTATTGAAAAAAATATACATGTATGATATTTGAAAAGGTTTCTCTTAAGGAGGACACATTTATTGAATGGTTTCCTTTTTTTTTGTCAAGTTTTAAAAAACATGAAAAACTGTTACGAGGTTACAGGGAGCAGAGGTGAAGAAGGTGGAGGACTGAAAGTACTGAGGGTCAACAGTCCAGAGCAACAGAGGGTTTGGGAAAGAGGTGCAGAGGCGTCAGGGGCAAAATCAGAACAGCTCATGTTGGATGTTTTGGAGGTAAACGGAGGGCGGCAGATTGAGATATTTTGAACCCGTTAGGAGAAAGAACAGTGATGATGTTTGTGAAACAATGCTGAGGTTAGAAATACAAGGGAGGAGAGTCTAGAAGAAGACTAAGGAGGATCATGGATATTTTAAACAACAACACAAGGGTGGTTAGTGAAAGCGAGGAGGATGCAGAGGAGAAATGAAGGTGGATGGTTTGCTTTAGCGCCCCCTAAAGGGAGTAGCGAATAGACAAAGATAAAAAAAAAAAACTGTCCTAATCAATTAGTAGGGTGAGTTCATTAAAACATGTGTAAAAAATGTGATTACATTCTAAACAGAAACCCTTTTTTCTGCTCTACAGATACAAGAAAAGGTTCTAAAATGTTTTGTGCCTTATTTTTTTTTTTCAAATCAAACCCAGAAAAATGTACTTTTCAGCAGAGCAATTCCACGACTTTTTTTCATTTGTTTTGTTTTTTAATTAAAAACAAAAAGTCTTTATTGTTGTGAACCAATTTGCTCTTTCTGCATTTTCTGTGAGATTCACGGAACTGAAGATCTGAATTTCTTCGGTGAGGCATCCCTTTGCGTCCAGCGTTGTTACAGATTTGTCATCTTTTGTCCCCCATAAAACTGCAGCACCTTTCAGCAGGATCTGACTGAACTTAAAGGTCACAATAAGACATTTTTGGAGCTGAGTTTGCATAAATACAAAGGTCTTTTTACACAGATTTCTTCCTGCTTCCTGTTAGTCAAGTGTCTACTTTTTACACGCTTATAGGGAATTCAGTTTTATCTATGGCATGAAATGTAACAAAATAACTGAGCTGAAACAAATTGTGGAGACGCGAGTGTTGTTGTTTTTGGAAAACTTGAGTATGGCTTTAAATGCTTCCAGCTTTACTTTTTGTGACCGTCGACCTCTCGGTGGGTCTGCGCCTACAACAAAGGTGCCTTGCTGTCCAGGGGTCCTAAAACTTTATCGCACCACAACTTAAAATCAACATGCTAACTCAGGCCCCTTTAGGCCCTGCTCTAATAACCTCAAATAAACAGCTTTCCATGAGTGTTTTTGTCCCCATTTCTTTTGGGAAACCACACCGTGACTCAGGAACGGATACATAATGCTGCTTTGGGTTTGCTGCAGTCTAAGGGGCACTCCAGTTGTCTGAAAGCATCTTTTTAAGATGTTTGAGTGGTAATTTTTTGAATGTCAAATTGTGGAGTGCTGTTGGTATGAATTAGTTTGTTTTACACCAAGTCAAATGGAAGGAATGCTCTGTCAGCCGTTTTTTACTGCATTTGAAGAACCCAGGTGAGATCCTTCAGGCCAACTTTCAGACTTTTATCTATGATGCTAGAGTGCAAAAACCATGCCAAGAATTCCTTCACTTCTTTTCTCTGGGATTTGTTCTCCTCTTTTCCCTCTGGACATCCCCCACTTCAAGCCTCTTTCTTCAGCTCAAACCCTTTGAAAGCGACAAGAAGAGCCTCTGCAAGTTGAAGAAAAAAAGCCCAAAGTTTGCTTTCCTTGTGGTGTTTAATTGGCTCTCAGCTGAGTTCCAGCCAGGTTGTAACTTTTTAACACTTTTCTGTGTTTGTTTCTGTTTCTAAAAGCAGATGTTGTATGAAGCATTTGACAAATCATCAGTGTTAAGTAACTCGGAGGGTGGAACTCTTTGGATAATCATCTAAGTCCTCAAACAAAGCTGAGCTCTGTGTAAACAAGCCTGCCTTTTTTCACACTTGTTCTATTTGCTTTACTTTTCGGCTTCCGTACTAAAAACAAATGTCTCGTGAGGTGCAGTGGTTCTGAAAAAGGAGCTGGGTTTATCTCTATACATTTTTGGCCTTTTCTTACAAACAGTTAAAAAAAAAGCTCATTTTGCCTGGTTTCAAGCCAAAGCAAACGACTGAATCTTGATAACGAGCTTATTTCCTGCAGTTAGGATTTTTTGTTCGGCATTAGGCCCAAATATCAGCCTGCGACTGGCAAGGAAGAAACAGTGGGCTGGTTTCAACACTCTTAACCTCTGCTTCAGCCATCCGTCCAGATGTGGGTTCCCTTAAGCAAAGTATTTGCAGTTCCTCGTACACACAGGTTCCCTACTAAGTGTTTCCAGCAAGGATTTGGCAGGACACAGAGGAGACATTCCAGAGGAGCAACATCATATTTTCCCTTTATCATACCCACAGCATCTAATTATTTATTTTTTTGGGAAAAAAAAAATCCATCCATCTAACAAGATACAGTTGCTCATTATTTTCTACAAGTTTTTTTTTTTTTTGACATTGAAGAATCTCAATATATGTAGAAAAAAAATAATAAATTAACAGAACATATCAGGCTGTCGTGCAGTTTATCCAGAATGTTGCAAGTGACTTTCCAGGAAAGAAACACATCAGTCTGTTCCCATGTTGGTGCATTTGAACAATTAGATTATGGTGAGAAACATGAGGAACATGTTTTCCCTTTTAAAAAGTCCTCTAGCAAAGCTTTTTCCCCCAGAATTTAACTAGACTCTTTGTAAATCCGCCACAATTTTTACTGAACACAGCTTCAGTTCTGACAGGTAATCACAGGCAAATTTTTTGTCACACAAGAAGTAGCTTTGTGTGTCTGAGCCCACCCATTTTACTGACTGGGAGGGCAGCCGAGAGCTCTGCAGCTATGGAAATATTTACAGTAAGGGAACAGTAAGTCTAATGGTTGTGTATCTCCTGCCTCAACTGAAGTGAGTGGAAGCTGGTTGATTTCCAGGATTAATATAAATATTAAGCTGAAGCTGAATGCCGAGATTGTAACACGTAAACACTCAACGTTCTGCTTTTTGAGCGGTCATAAAGAAAGGCTGGATAGGTGAACATTTACAAAGTGTTGTTCTCATTTTGAGTTTTATTTCTAAACACAGTTTGTGTAAAGTAAAGTTAACTGAAAATCTTTGGTTGTTCTTGGATTGCTTCACTTAAACTGACCTGACATAAATCATGTTACACTTTGTTGATTTAGAAAAAAAAATCTCTTTTTGTGATTTCAGATCAGATAATACCGGACCAACTCCGATGAATGTGGTGCTTTTAACATGCTTTTGTGGCATTTTTCTGACGGAGGACATACACATAAAAGTAAGCTTAAAATTGCATTTCTGAGTGTTTCTTTGTTCAAATCATCGTGAATCAGAAGCAAAAAAAAAAAATACTTTTTTAAAAAGAGTTTATTTGTGATGTAAAACATACAATGGGAGGGCCACATGCTCCCTGCTTTACTCCATTCAACTGCATCCACTTGTAGACAAACAGATCCTTGTACATCTTTGTTTTCCTCATCTGAGCTGGCACCTGCCTCAAACCGGTACGGCTGGATAGCTCCGATATTACTCGCCATTTTTGTTGCACTGGTATTGTCATGTTTTGGGTTTAATGGGTTGTAAGGTAGTGGGAGAGCGTGTACACATAGAGACAGGGAGGGGAAGGGGGGCGGGGTTGCTATCGCTCTAGTCTACAATTTAGAAACAAAATTTTATTGAACTATTGCTGGACTGCAGGAACTAGAGACTGTTTTTTTTTGCTAAAAACAGCATAATTAGAAAATAAAATACAACTTGGAATGCTTTTAAAACGCATCACATGATCAGATAGGGTTTTTAGGATATAGAATCAAAATGTTGGTATACAAATACCTGAATAACGTTTTTTTTTTTGTAAAACTGCATCAAAATAATGCAAAATCACTTAAATATTCAAGTTATATAAATAAATAGGACTGGTCATCCCTGATGCTACGTCCAGCATTCTAAATATTGTCCCTCTTTCCCACTCTCTTCTGCGGAAGCGAGAGATTCCAGGTGGATCGTCTGTGCCCCTGGACCTCTCCTCTGGCTCGTCTCGCACCCCCAGCTGCCCCCCCAGTTCTATCTGAATGACGCCCATCTGATACACTATTCAAACATGTAGTTGTAGAGTTATATAAGCTAATTCTTCTTTAACAGTTTTAGCACACCGCCTGTCCGTCCTGGGAGAGGATCCCTCCTTCATCCCTCCTAGACATCCCTGAGGGTCCTCATTTTTTCCCCCCAAAACTGTTTTTTATGAGTTTTTCCTCAGCAAGAAGGAGGGTCTAAGGGCAGGGATGTCAGTTTAGCTTAGTCTGTTTAGTAACCAACTTTTGTGTATATTTTATGACTGACTTTATGTTCTTTTGTATAAATACTGGTATGAAGCCCATTGAGACAACTGTATTGTGATATTGGGCTACATAAATTAAAAAAAAAAATCAAGTCTGAAGTGAGACTGTCATTTTTTAACGACAGATTGCCTCATCCAACTTTTAATCTTCTGCCTTATTGCATCAAATATGCTATTCCAGCTCATGACTAGGATGCTGATGGTGGGTTTTAAACAGGAAGATTCCCGAAGCAAAAACAGTGGCCTCCTCTCTCTAGCTACACTCTGAGCAATCACTTCCTGTGGGGACTCTAAGAGAGATGTTTGGTCTTGACTCTTTCGATGACCCTGAACCAGAAAGCCCTTCACTCATTTTTTAAGCTAATGAAATACATTTTGGACTGTAGGCACTCCCCAGTTGGCCATATACACAATATGTCTGCAATCGATTGGTTATCTATAACGGGAAGCAGAACATTTCTATAAAAAGTGGGCGTGTGGCTTGATGTTTTTGTTTTCCTAATCCAGCAGCTTTCATTTGCTTTTATTTATCAAGATCTTGAAACAGTTTAAGGCACATTTTCAATTTCAGAGTTCAACAATGTTCTGGTGTTTTATTGGCTGCATGGAGACTTCTTTATTAATTTTCTTCCTTGAGTCACTTGTTCGCTCTGTGAACACACAGCCGTCCTGGAACTCCTATTTCCACCGCTTTCAGAGGTCAGGTGGTATTTTCATTTGCAATGATTTAGACAGCAGCTTGTCTTTGAGGCTGCTGGGGGAGCACACTACTGAAACCAGAGCAACCAGATAAATCACAGTCTGGACATCCAGCACATGTATTTTCAATTTAGATATCTAGGACTTATTTGTGAACTAGGTTTGCTTCTGCTATTAATAAAAAAAATCCAGATTGGCTTTACCTTATAACCATGTTTACCATATTTGATACATGCATTTATAAAATCCCTCTCTCATTAGCATGATCCAAACTTTCCTTAAAAAGCCATTGTACCGGATACAACTTTCTGCCCTGTAGTTCATCATCACTCCACTACGGGCAGTAGAAGGGTTTTTCCTGCTCATTTTAAAATGGATGCTTTCATCAAATCTCAAAAACACTTTTGGACAGAAAAACCCCCCAAAAAACAAAACTATTTTAAGAACCTCTTTTCTATCGTTATTCATGCTTTTAATGACTACTTGCTGTATTGAAAGACGCAAACTTTGTTAACAGTTACTTACTTTATGATACTGTTACATCATGTTAAGAATGTGTGGTTTAAATTTGAGACAGTGGGTAAAATAAGATGCTAATTTCCCTGCACACTCATGTCAGGGTTTTTTTGCATCTTGTGTTGTGAGCATAATTGATACTATTTCTCATAAAAAATGTTTTTTTAAAAATTTCTTTTGTGAATTCATCAGAGTTTAAAAAAATTATATTTTTCCTAAAACATTAGAATTTTCTTTCAATTCTTTGATGTAGTGGGCCTTACAGGGTTAACATAGAGACTTTGACGTGTAAACTGAGCTGTTGAGAGGTATTATACATGAATGGAAAAATTAGAAATCTCTGAAAATTTGTCTGATGTCAAAGTGCTAAACTGTTTCAAATTAGAAAGACAGAAACTTTCAAGATACACAAATGTGAAGTTCAAATATCTTCTAGCCGTTTAATAAATGACCATTAGGATTTAACTTGGACACTGACAAAATGACTTCTTTTTCGGAAAACAGTTAGGTTGCTAACAAAAGCAATTAGTTTTAATCTCAGTCAAAAAAAAAATGTTAAAAACAAATGACTGTTCAGTTATTATCCTCAACCAAAGAGTAAAGTATTTAACTCTGTGTAGAAGATCTTTCTGGGTTACACAAGCAGATCGGCCATAATATATAACAATTCTGATAAACAGACCGGACCACCCCATGGATCCTTTGCAACCAGGAGCCTAAAGCGTTCTTCTGCATTCCAGCAGTCCTAACCCTAACCCAGCAGAGGAGCGAGGCTTTATTTAGAGCACTCCATGTAATGATAAGCTTGCTGAACCTGATGTCTTTGAGCTGCTTTAAAGATAACTTGTCTTCTGTGTGTTTCAGCCCTTTGATAGTTTCAAGATTTATAGCTTGTTCTATACATTTCCACACTTAATGGACACTTGACTTTGCAAAAAACTGAAACTGTAATTGTGCTACGAATTCTACTTTAAAGGTGAAATGAGTGGGCTGCCTTCTCTACAGTAAAGTGAGTGACAATACTAGTGTGGACTCTTTGTTTTCAGACTGCATTCATTTAGCTTTCTTAAAGTGAACCAGGGTTCGTTTTACCCGATAATCCAGAACACATTTTCAGCATGAATACACCTTAGTGCACCCTGGTCCAGGACAAGGAACCGCTCTTGGACCCATGTTTCGAGGTGGTCTCGGTTCGTTTCCAATCAGACTGAGCTCCAGTTCACTCTGAGTTTTTCTCAGTCTGAAATGCCTCAGAGTGGAACAACTGGACCTAAATAGCCAACATAGCTGAGCATTACGGGATGTAAACAGTGTAGGATAAGCTGTGGACAAATGTGAGGCAATGACGAGACATGGCAACTCATTAAAATCTTGTCGGATGAATGCAGGCTCATTAAAACAACTTTCTATAAGCACTTATCAACGTCCCTTCTTAGCTGTCATCTCCTCTGTAACCGCCTTGCATCATGCCCCAGTTATACCACAGCAGCAGTAGAAAGTGTTGTACCTGACGTTGATTCAGACGCTCAAACTTGTTCAGCGAATTCCTGATTTCCTTGTATTCATATCCCTGTAAAGAATATGAAAAGTTTTATGGGAGTCCCCTTTGTGGTCAACCCTAAAGAGCTCAAAAATATATTTTGGATCTAACAGACTTCCTTTTTCATTTTTGGCCCACACATCATTATTATCAAAGAATATAGCTAGAGACTCATTTTCCATGACATCACATCTCAGGGGTTCAATTAGTTTTTATATACTCCCATGACCTTTAAGCAACGTTTTTTGACTTTATTGCTAAAGTGTAAAAGCTTTTGCTTTGACGCAGTTTTGACTTTTTACATGTGAACAAATTCAGTTCAATTCCATTCAGTTGTATTTATAAAGCCCAATATTACAACACAGTTGTCTCAACGGGCTTCACGCCGGTAATTGTACAAAACAACAAATGTCCTTGTGGGCTCTTTAAGGCAAATCTCACAAGGTGTCAAAAACAGGGGGCGTCTTTTTTGTCAAAAACTCCCTCTCTGACCTTTCTGCCTCTGATAGTGCCAAGATACTGAATAACCAAAGACCACCCAGGACCAAACTCTCCCTCACAGGTGGGAATCCAGTGTCTCAGCTCAAGTTAAGTGATTATTGTGTCTTGAAACAACCCTGTCTACACTCTAGCATGTCAAATAAAGTTCTGTAGAGGGTGAAACTAGCCAGTGATGTTGCTGTCCTGCAGATCTGGAGGCCACAGCCGCCTGGCCGCCCTCCTGCAGTTTGATGTTTAACAAGCCGATCATTTAAACAGTGCTAATAAAACATCTCCTGGTGGGGGGGGTGTAGGTTCTCCGTAAACTTTCAGTATTGGATGCATGTTTTCCCTCTTTTCTCACTTCTCCTGACCAGTGAATACAGAAATGAGTCCTTGCGCAGGCGTCATGTCTTTAATTAGAGTAATAAAAGTGAAACAGCTACATTATAGCCGCTGTAACTCAGAGCCAAAATGGCAGTTTCTCTTCTTGTGATTGAGGTGTGCTTGTTTTAT
This sequence comes from Adrianichthys oophorus, assembly GCA_036245035.1. Taxonomy (NCBI): domain Eukaryota; kingdom Metazoa; phylum Chordata; class Actinopteri; order Beloniformes; family Adrianichthyidae; genus Adrianichthys; species Adrianichthys oophorus. Next base: position 21,531,476 of record BSAI01000189.1, on the reverse strand, counting down.
GCCACTGTTTTTGTTCAGAGAGAAAGTCCTGAACACATGATGGAATGTTTTTTTTAGATTATTCAAATCTTTGGTCAAGTAAGCATGAGAACAACTCATTAGAAAAAGATTCTGGTGACCAGGACATGCACCTCTTATCCACATTTGGCAAATCTTTTCTAAAGCTGCATTTACACCGAACACGCTTCGCCCAGCGGAGGCGGCCAGAGTTCATATTTTAAACTTTGGTGAGGTCGTCGCGTTGTGTCAACCAATCAGGGACTCAACTTTGGTCAGTCACAGCAGGTAGAAAACAAATTCAATATAGTGAATCAGATCGTTCTGCTTCTGAACTTTCATTTTTTAAACCTGCTATATTCCTTTTGTGGAGTTTCCAGAGCCCTTCCCGGCTGTTGTTGGCTGAAGGTACACCCTAGACAGTCTAGCAGGGTCCATGGAGCTGGAGCAATCGCGCTCTCCATGTCGACCGGCTCCCCGGAGGCGAGCTGGTGGCCAGAAAGACAGCTGCTGCAGCATTGGGGAGACACCGTCTTCCACGCACCTTCCATCTTCCATGCATTGTAAACACAGACACCGCTCCATGTAGAGATCAGGCTCAAAACATTAGCTGGTAGCTCCTCCCACTCGCGGCTGTGGCGTCAAGCTCAGGAACACATTTTTGGACAGGCGGCAGGCAAAGAATTTACAGCAGAGGAGAGGTGGACGTTAGATTAGCCACATGAATCGTGTTTGGAATGAATGCAGCTTAAAAAGGTTCATTTGGGATCTGTAATGGATTTATTCTGCAGGCACTTTTGAATAAAAACCTCAGTTTCTGACATGTTACAAGGTTTCCATGTTGAGGTGCTGTTAAATGAACTAATTCATTTGTGATTGTATTGAATTTTTCTGAGAAATCCAGTTTTAACTCTGAAATATGTAATAAATGTGTTAAAATATACAGTCAAGTAGAAAATATTCATTCTTCTGATAGTTGAAATAACTAACTGTGAATGCAGGATTGTGTTCTTCAGCGCAGCTAGACTCTAAAAGTTGATCTGAATGACGTTATGCTGAACCTCCTTTAGATATGAACAGTTCTAGATCAACCATTTCAGGTCACGTTTCCCTGAAGAACAGAACTCTTTAAAAACATGACCTGGATGACGGAGAAACTTCAAAGATTAAAGCTGAGACGTTTTTCAATGATGCTTTTTGTACATTGTCGTATTATCTTTAGTCTCAATCCTAATCAAGACTAAACTTGCTAATTAAAACAAAAATACCTTCAAGTTAAAAAGATTGCCATGGGTTTGAAGCATTTGGGCTTGACCATTTTGGGGTTAAAGTTGTCTTAAAGGAAGCTGCAAACCCAACACTTCTGGCGGACCAACTCTCATCACAGAAAAAAACTTGTACAAAGGCTGGAAAAGAGTTCATGTAAGAGTCTTTTTGAACCAAAATTGCATGTATGATGAAAGTGAGGCCCCACAAAGGTTGCTGGCCAAAAGCCCTGGGGGCAGAGCAGGGGGAGGGGGCTGCTTTATATGGGTGGGGTGAAGAGGGGGCATTCCTAATATTAGGTTTCCTTCAGTCCAGATGCCAAAGTTCTTTGGTCATAGCAAACCTGCAGCCTTGGACAAATGCTGGATTCCAGTCCTGATCTGCAAATCGATCAACAAAAAAAAAATTTATGAAACGCAATCCAGGAAGCAGATTAAAACGAAAAAGAAAACGTAGAACAAATAAGCTTGTGATTCAGGACTCGACTGAACTCTTGGGTAAATACTGGCTTGATAAAAGTTTGATTTTCTGTGGTTTGGCTCAGAAATGTGTTGTTATTTGATTTAGTTGTACTGGTTAAGCATATGTGGGCTTTTCAAAATGGCTATCAAGTTGCATTTCCCTCTGAAGCCCCCATCTGCCTCGGAACCCCTACCCTCATGCAGAAAGGCTGCAGCTGCGTCCTCTCTTGCTCCAGCTATTCTCTATTAATCTTTATCACTCAATCACTCTCTCCCTCTCCCACTGAACCCTTCTTGTTCTCTCCCACCATCTGTCCACACCAGAAGTGAAGGTATCTCGTTTCTCTCAAAGTATTTGGAACTTAGCAGGAGAACATAAATGTGAGTGACAGCGTTCAGATGCAGACACAACTGATCCAGGGACATTTGGCTTGGTAACGTTCTTCATTACCCATTTTCATTAAATCCTAATCAAAATGCTTTTAACACATTTTGGAACTTTAATGATCCATAATGAATTATCTTTTCTCTGATTATTAAAAACATAAAAACTAATATGAATAACTATTTTAATTACAAGAACAATAAAAGATAAGCAATCAAGCTCTTCTTTTTAAGACTCACTCCAGTAATCTTTTACTTTATTGTAAAAGTTTTCCCAGTGCTTCTTTAATTCCTAGTTTCTAATTTATTTTTTTTTTACACACACACACACACACACACACACACACACACACACACACACACA
>BSAI01000189.1:21508467-21528994 GCA_036245035.1 Adrianichthys oophorus | reverse complement strand
CACACACACACACACACACACACACACACACACACACACACACACACGCTCTCCATCATAATAAAAAGACCAGACGAACATGTTAAAAACACCAAAAACACTGTATATCCAAATGAGAACATGTGCTTTAATTTTAATAATAAACAATAGATTTGACCATCATTTCATTCAGTCATCTGACGTGTGCATTTTGGAGGATTGTAAAAAAAAAAAAAAAAAAACATAATTAATTTAGTGTCGTGTCAGGAGTGGTGGAAAACAAGTTTGTTTTACTATTATATGATCATCTCATTAAAAATTTTTTTTTAACACAATACGTAACAAACAAGTCTATTATTTATACTCAATAAGAAACAAATCAGACTACTGATTTGCGCAGCTACGACCCCTGAGAGGACATCTCCTGCTTGCTGGTAGGGATGTTCAAGCACCCCCTACCAAAGGGGTCTCTCTAATCTGAACCTGAGCGGTGTTCTGTTACTATGCTTGTGATGGTTTGTTCATAGCAAACACCATGTTTGGATGCAAGGGTGTCCATCAGTGCATGTGGAACCAGGACACCCTAAGGAGGAAGTCGATCAACTTTGCAGTCTTTTCAGGCAAGCTTTAGGTCTTGGACACACTAGTTAAAAGAAGGGCAGAGCTGCCAACCGATCACTGCCTGATGAATTGTATCTGATGGCAGGGAGGAGGCTGGAAATCCCGAGCAGACTCAAACATATTGTGAGAGTTTGCTGGGAACACCTGGCTGAGCCCACCGCCAGGAAGGTCTTCCACATTCCGGACACCTTCTGACTGGTACCGAGAGAGACTAAGGACATTGAGTCAGAGTAGACCATGTTCTCCAACTATGTTGTATGGCGGTTCAGAGCTGTGGATGTAAGGTCTCTTGTGGTGGAAATACCCAAATCTAGTCATAAGGAATGCCATCAAGCTGAAGAAAGAATCTTACTGAGCCTGCAGCTGGCTTGTGGGACTCTTGAGGCAGCTGATAGGTACTGGCTCCTTGGCCTCCCCAGACCAGTCTATTCTAGGGAACTGGAGAGGAGAGTTTGACCATTATTGGAACCTCTGATTCAGGAACAACATTACAGTTTCCATCCTGGTCATGAAACAGTAGAACAAGTCTCCATTTGGTGGAAGAGGGTCCTGAATTTTGAGAAGATGACTGACCTCGTGGGAAGGTTTCCTTTTGTAAAAATAGAAGGGGTGCATGGCGGTGGTGCTGTGGCAGTTAGCTCTGTGAGCCTGAATCAAGAAAGTTTTGGTTTAAATCCCAGCTGGATCTAGAGTTTGTTGGAGATTTTGTTTGGGGCAACTGTTCCCAATCTGTTTGATATTTGTATCCCATGAACCCCATTGTTTTTCATTTCATGCACCTCCCCTCTCTCCTGTGCTGAGGATATTTTTAAAAAGGTTCAAACAATGCATACGTTAACTTGCTATAAGACAAAAAAAAAAGAAAAAGTGAGTACGGAAAAAATTGAATTTAAAAATAAAACCAAAGTCACTCCTAAAAAAAATCCTCTTTGTGCTTAGATTTTTAAATCTGTCATTAAAAACTAACCATTTTTATCTTTTTTTTTTTTTCCTCAATCTTTTGTGCTGAAGGATTTAATCATTTATTTTACCAGGAAAACTGAAACCCAGGAGGGTTTGCCGATACCATGAAAAGAAATCTTCACAGAGGGTCCTGTTTTACATTTTGGCTTTCATCTTTTGCCTGTTTCTGCTGAGCCCTTACAGATGAGAGTTGACATCTCTGACAAATCAGGTGCAATGATTTGTCAGTTATCATTTATGCTTTTTGGCCAGACCAGGATTACTGCCAAATTTGCCGACGCAAAGCTCCAAACTATAACACACATGACTTTTTCAGTCTTCTGTAATATATCCCATTAAAAAATACAAATACAATTATTACACGTTTAAAAAGGTGATACAATAGACTGAAAACCTACAAAGGAGAAAAATAAAGAAGGGAACTGAAATATTTGGTTCATCAAGTGTGTGAAATCAAGGATTTTTTGTTGTTGCTTTTGGTGTCCAAAAATGCGGTTTCAAATCTTTCTTACAGAGGAACATGTTCCGTCATGTTGAGGACACTTAAGTTAAGTAGAATATTGATCCACTCTTGGAAGCTCGGTCTCATTACAAACTCTTTTGAAAACACCAAGTGTTTTTTTTAAATAGGCGAAAGTGAGTGTCTCATTCCATGTCAGCGTTCCTGTATGTCTACCCTGATTTGTATGTTAATGCGAAATCCAATCTTTGATGCATGTCAGTCGCCCCCACTGCAGTCTTTCCACCCCTCTGATGGATGCAGGCGGTACAGTCCTCATGGAGGCAGTGTCATGTGGGTGTGCAGCTGCTTACAGACTGAAGTTACAGGTTGAAAGAGTGGTGGGTTGCAAGATGAGAAGCTGCATGCGTGCCTATTTTTTTCAACTGTTCAAAGAAGACACATCCTTTGTGTTGCAGGAAACAAAGAAAAGCAGAGGCTCCATGCAGACACTTTGATTTATATCCTTCAAACTCAGCAAAGGAAAGAACATTCCAGTGATTCTCTTTCTAGCATCTCCTGAAAATATTCTCACATTTCCACGTTAAAGACAATTCTCAGTATTTTGTGTTTTTGCCTTTAATTCATTCACAATAGGGAATGTGGACTAACTGATAAAAACACACATGACAGAAAAGCTGATAAAAAAAAGATATTTTATAATTTATTTTTTCATTTTACTGAGCTCAGTAACCTAAAAGGCCTCAAAACTTCTAATTTTTTTAAACCATTTGTCACATTTGCCAAGAAATCATTTCCGCTTTTGGTCCAGCAACAGTCAGACGCTCTGCCCTTCTTTTTGTCCTAAATGAGCAAATATTTGGAACCGGGGCGTTTTCCTCCCTGCTGACTTACATGGGCGTCAGAGCAGATGCAGTTTTAGTGCAGGAGGCATTCTCACAAAGAGTTGGCTATACGTAATGTGCCGTCAAGTTGGCATGCTGTTAGATGGGTGTGTGTGCTTTGTTGTCCTTGTAATTTACTAACCATCTGAAGTAAATGGCGTTCAAGGCTGTTCAGATTGTAATCTTTAACAGGGCTAGCATGCCGAGAGCTTTACTGTGAATCACCAGTGGTTCAACGCACAATTTTAAGATGCCAGATATGCTGTCAAAAGAAAACTGTATTCTAATTATCCCTCGTAATAAAAGCTGATTATTTAATGTACTTTGTGTTGTTTTTTCTATGTTTATCTGAGGTTTAATTTGACTGAGTGAGACCCTTTCAGTCTTGAATTGTGTCTCAAAAGTGTTAAATATCAACTAGACCATAATCTTTTTTAATAAATGAACACTTTGATTTTAGAGAAACTTACTTTTAAAACTTATTCTGTTTTTGTTTCTCATACATAAAGCCATTTGCAGGAGAAGCTGAAGCAACAAAGGAGTTTTTTAGCTGAACTTTGAGTTGGCCCTTTACTGTAGTTCTCCCAAAACCGGCCCCCCAACTAATTTGATCCAAGCAGGAGGGAAAAGCAGACAGTAATCTGCCTGTTAAAAAGCTGAACTGAGAAACGTTTGCTGCATTTTTATGAACACAAAACCATTTTTCTGAAGAGACACTCTGGTTCATGGAAACTTTTCTTTCTGCTGTTCTCAGGTTTTGAGACTGAAATGACTGATGCCTCCAGGTCAGGTTTTGACCTGAAGACATGATCCTCTTATGTGGGGCCATTTTTGTCAGGTTATATTTTTAAAATAAAAGGCTTGAGTGCAGGAAGATGAGTGGCAGAGGCGGCCTTTCCTACATCACATTATCTGCTTTCAGACACGCTGTCTGTCTGGTGATTATTTTAAAAACAGTTATTCTTTGTACTGAAAACATTTTGACTAGAAGTTAATAAATCCTATAGCTAACAGGCAAAAAAGAGAAAAACAACATCAGCCTCGGAAATAGACTATTCCATTGGTTTAGAAAAAAATAACCACATTATTTTTTATGAGTTTGTCTTTTAATTTGCTCTTTTGAGTTTTCTCACACCCTTTTCTCCTACCAGCAGCATTTTCTACATCTCTGCACTCCATAAGTGTCCTTGTGTATATAGTTAATGGTGCACATGGATCAGCAATAATATTCTAAACAAATGAACAAATTCAAGAAATTAAAAAGGAGGAATACACACACATCCAGTTACACACAAAATAAAGGAATAGTGAATTGCGCCTCCTTATATACACACACCAAACATCCAACCATTGTTTTTTTGTTTTTTTTTTCACAAGTTGTCAGATTATTAAAGTGACCATGTAAACAGGATAATCTGAAAGGGACACACCAGTATGACAGGGAAAATAAAATATTTATAAGGACTATCAACATCATTTTTTCCAGTGTAGCGGGTCAGAATAAAGAGTTTAACCACATTTTGGCTTTTAGGACGCATTTGGCCCCCGGGCCGTAGCATGTTTTTCCTGAGTTTGATTCTGCTGATGGTTGCCTCATCTTTCTATCAGTTAGAGTTTTCTTATTTCAATGTTGGCCTTTGGGGATTGCTTTAAAAACCCCTTGATATCATTACCTGTTGGTGCCTTATGAGCTAAATATTTTGTCTTTTTTGGAATTATCAGGATTGAGTTGGATTATAGCGATAATACTTCACAAAGCTTAAAGTTTTTTTGTGTAGCAAATAAAAAACAAACAAATAGGTTCCTGAATTCAATTTGAAAACATTCGATTATGCTTTTTTTTTTTTTGTATTTCAATGAAATCATTGAAAGCTCAACTTTTGGACATCACTTGAAATACCTCAACCAAACGTTCTCAAATATAGTGAACAAGTCAAATGACCCACAAGAGAAGTGAGTTGTGCGTGTGACTTCAAAGAGTCACCATTCCCATCTGCTGATGAATCTACAACCAGTCTCCAAACCCACCGTCATCTTTTAAGTTCAGAGGTGAAACTTTCAAGATGTCTGCATTTGTGCTGACATTGGGGAAAGTAATCCTAATGGGTTCTCGGTTTTGGGCCGAGATTTTTTCCTCTCAATTACGGTGACAGCGACGCATTCATCTTAGAATGTTTTTATGTTGACCGAAAGGCGTTCCGTGCCTATCTTCACATCAAAACCAGGCCCTGCGATCGATGCCAGAAGTTCCCTTGTAAATGACTCCCATGTGGTTTAAACCAAAACAACTCATTGGCCCTGGTGGAATTTATACAGCACAGCTCCATCTTTGTGGACTGCACAGTAGTTTGACAATCTGCTTATTTAAATGTGTTTGTTGCAGACTTATAATTTTTCTGCAGTTATTTTAACACTCATGTTATTTTTATGACAATATACACTCCTCTGCAAAACTTGAGTTATAGACTCCACGGAGTGTCTTGCTGTTTGAAATTTTAGGATAACTTTAGCTGTTTCTGCCTGAGCGATGAAAAAAAAAGTACAAAACAGAAGACAATGTCTGGTTCTCCCAGGAGTTGACATCCTGAGAGTTCACATTGAGGTCAGAGTGAGTGATGTCAGATAAACTGTATGAAAACTCAAGATCTCTGCTTGTTCAAGCTGGAGTAAGCATGCCATTCTGTACCTCGAAGTTCACACAATGCTCTTTATTTTGGCTAAAAACGGCATGAGCATAATGAAAAACCACTGGGAATGCTTTTAAAATGGCTTAAAATATGATCGGAGTGGGTCTTTAAATGAACAATGAACTCCTGCTAAAAAGTTAAAGTGCCATTACAGAGAAAAAAAACAAAACATTTGATGATTAAAACTGTAATTTTTCCCTTAATGCTGAGTTCAAATGGCACCAGGTCACTTTTTTATGTTCTGGGTATAAACGGAAAAAAAAATAAATGAAAAAAAGAAATCGATGGCACTTTCCTACCAGGCCACTAAGCTGAAACAGTAAAAGAAAGATTGTTTGACCAACAGTTAAAAAAAAAAAAAAAACAACACTAAAAATACAATAAAAATCAAGATAGCTCACGTATGAGAAGCTGACTGCATGAGAATCTAATTGCATGCTCCTAAAGCAGATATAATTGACTCTGTTTCACAAACTTTCTCACGCTCAAGTTTTATGCATCAGTGCTTCCTCTCTTTTGTCATTAATACTGAGCATAGCCTGCTGTGCTCTGCCTGGAATGGCAAAAAAGACTAGAGTTTCCTTCCAGCACATCCTCAGCCCATTACCCAGAAAGCCCTGCAGCTCACTCTGTGGCCTTAACAAGACCCGCACTTTGCTGTGTGTGTGCCTGTGCCATGACAAGCTGTGTAGATCACTACTGTAATTCAGACAATCAACATATTCCCACCAATACAGTCAGTATGAGACATACTATAAACAAGCATGAAAGAAATTACCCAGCACATTATTTCTTTATTTCATTTTATATGAATAATCAATTTTGTGTAGTTTAAAAATCACATGAAGAAAAAGTTTCTCACACTTCTGTTAAAGGCTTTCCACCAATTGCTAAGCTTCTCATCAATAAATACATACAAATTTGAGGCAACAGAGGCGTTTCAGCCTTGACAAAATTAGACCGTCGTGTTAAGCGTTGACAGAAATGCTGAGAGGAGGACCGCACTGCTTGAATTCTGGAGATGACAAGGCCTATATGTCAGGAGGCGCAGCTGCTTCTGTCAGGTAGGAGAGCGGGTTGCTAACGGAAATGCAAAATGTGCAAATCATGACTTTACTACCAATAAACTACAATCAGAAAAACTGATGTGAGATGTGAAAAGAGGGTGAACAGAAAAAAAAGCAGCAGAAAAGCCAATATTTTTTCCATTGGTAATTGTTTAACATAAAACTGAGCTGCTGTTGTGTTTTGGGATTCATTGGACTAAACCAACTTAAACAAAATTAAAATCAATCTCTTTGAAAAATGATTACACTTGACTCAACCTAAACCCTTAATAGAAGCTGCAAAATGTCAAACAATGATGCAACCAAAACTAACTGAAAGCAAAGACTTAAATAAACTGAGAGACAATCAAGCTAACAGAAAGCAGCTGCTGTGATCACTAATTTAAGCCAGGTGGGAACAAAAAATCAACAAGGACGAACAAAGCAAAGAGTTACAATTAGTTTTAAAAAGAAAAAACCTCAAAGAACTACCTCATGCAGATCCTAGATTCTAACAAATGCATTTACTCTTATTAAATACTTTTACTTTGGAGATAATGTGGAGTCTGTGTTATCTTTGGTTCCAAGTATGCCCATCTGACTGCATGAAGCATTTTTGCAAAGCATGAAATCCTTTAATGATAGATATGATAAGCATGCTGCATGAACTGATATGAAAAATTCCGACCAGGCGTGCTCCCCTTTTACTGTGCGAGAAAATTCTGTGCACAGTTCAGAAAATCAGCAGTCATTTTAAACGTCTGATAAATATCCAAGCAGACTTTAAAACACTTTTGTAGGCTGTTGGAGGACATATTTTGAGTTTGAGCTGCAAGATCAAATCATATAAAACTTTGAATTGTCCTCTTTAAAATGAAAAGGCACATTCAAGAAGGAAGAGATTGTCTTTCTTTAAATCAAGGATTGCATACTTCTCATAAAAAAAATAATAAAGTGGAGTAACACTACACATTTGTTAAAACATGTTTAAGATAGAAAATGTTGTTTGTAACACCTTTGGATACAGCTTTTGGTACTAATTAATAATTTTTTAGCTTTAGTTATATCTCAAGTGAACCCGGGTATGCAAAAAAGTGACCGACATAAGCAAGGTGTTTGTCAGAGTTTTTTGGGGGGGTTTTAATAGACAAGTACAGAGGACAGATTAATGGTTGATGGAAATATAGAATTTAATCTGTTGCCAAACCACTCCTGGTTTTCTAAGAAAAGTGTGACTCTCAGTTTGAGGCAGGTTAGTTTAGGTGATGTTTTCCTTTTGCCAAACAAAGTAGTCAACCTGAGAAAATGAGCACTGATTTGAGCCAAATACAGTTTTTGTAATTTCAACAAAGTAAATAAACATTTTATGTTTGGTAGAAGACACAAAAACTGTGCTGAGGAAAGCGAATTATCAGTAAATGATACCTTTGCTTATTTAAAAAGTAGGAGTTTCACTTTTAGACATCTAGAGTTCATTAGTCTAACATGACATGGATTTAAATTAGTTCTGTCAACGTTAACGCGTTAACGCACGCGATTAATTAACAAAAATGTACGTGTTACTATATAGTACCTCTGATTAATTATACTCCATGAAGCAACCATCTTCACCCACTTCAGCCTTCTGCGGCGAGCATCAAAGTCTGACTGCACACTTCATCGGGCGCAATCCTGCTCATAACATGGTCACTTACAAAAGAAATAAATGTTCAATTGATTTTTACTTCTTTTTTGTTGTTTTTTAGATTTAGATCGCTCTTTCACAAAAGGCGGACTATTTGATACGTAATGCAGCCCGTTGCTACGGTAACGCAATGCATCTCTGAGTGAGCAGCGAACTTGAAAAGCAGCAGCAAAGGAAAGCGGTTTATGTGCTGATGGTCACGATAGGTTGAATAAGGCATCAGTTCAGAGAGAAAGTTCACCTCTTACCGCTGGTTTTTGTCCAGATCATGAAAGAAATGTTTGTTTTGAAGAAGCCTGCACATTTAGAACATTGTGACTGGAACTTCTTCCGGAACACCCAGCAGCCAATCAGAACAGAGTTTTCACCCCGACCATTTAAAGTGCAGAAACACGTTTGTTTCTTATGGCTGTATATCAGCATCTTTGTGTTCTTGGAGTAAGACAGTACACATTTAAGTCTTTACAGTTCTGCTTTTCAGTTCTGTAGTTGTGTTTTCTACACACAAATTAAACTTCTGAGTTAACACTTTATACATTTAAATATTTCAGACAACAAAAATGAAGAAAACCTTTTCTCTCTGGCCTTTTTTTTTAGCCACATATTGTCGTATAAAATTGAACTTGTAAAACAGTGTGCTTAATTGTGATTAATCATAACCTAAAAGTGTGATTTAATCTGATTATTTTTTTTGTTGATTGACAGCACAAACCTAAATACAGAATAGTGGAAGAAAATTGGAAGCAGATGTCATAGACTAATGCTTTACACTTGTTTATTAGGAATAAAGCTAGTTGCTAGCTATTGGCCAAGTTGACAAAGTCATTGATTTTAAGGAAAGAATCAATGACGGTCGCTTGACAGCCATTCCAATGCTGTCTTTGTCGGCAGTATATGGAGAGAGCAATTCTCACTAAAAGGAAATAAAAATATGATCTTTTTTCTCTTGAAATGCCTTCAAATGTCATTGTATGCTTTAAGACAAACCAATACAAAGACACTTGTGTGTTTTAAACATTTATTAAAAGACTTTTTGAGTGCCTAACTCTGAATCTTTCGACATCTCACTAACTCTAGTGATGTGTTTTTGTAGCCTCCTGCTCAAAAAGCTGCCGTGTGGTGCTGTGTTTTACTGCAGTAAAATGTCGTGATTCGTTCATGATATACAGACTTCTAGTAGGCCATTTGTCTAAAAAAATAAGCTTGAAATATACAGAGGTTATCATAATGGGAATGAAATAACTATCCGATCCCTGATGCAACATCTGATTTTGTTCGAATCTGAAATTTTAAAAGTTTTAATAAATAGTTTTCAGAATTCTGTCAAGGCCCTAATTTACACAAAGATGAAAGATAAATCGGAATAAGAACCGTTTCTTAAGGTGGCTACAACAAACTGTTTGCTTGGGCAAAAATTAAACTTATGTATGAGAGGCTTGTTTTTTCTGCTCCTACTGGCAGAAAAAAAGAATTATACTGCATAGTGTGTATGCATGCACATCTCGTCCTATATTTGATCTTCAGCCAAGCTTTACCACTGAATTAATTGATAACCCTGGTAACAATCTTGATTTCAACCTTAGTAGCTCTATTTTTAGTCTCGGCTCTGAACAGCATCACATTCCTGACCTCAGGATCCCCTTCGGCATCCAGAAGAAAGCGGTCAGCCTATTTTTACAGTTATTATCACAGCCTCCACTTCAGTCTACAGCTCGCCTGCAACAGAACAGGCAGACAACCCATGTCTTTAATAGCTGCATTTTACCTTTGAAACTCTGGGCCTACCATTAGTGCTTTGGTGTAATCACTGGAATATGTCTGGAGGAGAAAGATAAAAGAAATCGGCACTGGGAGAGAAAGAAAGGTCTTTAAGTTGACACGATCCAGCCATCTGAGGAGGGGTCTCTCAGATAATTCTATGTTAACTGATAAAGGAGAATAGCACAGCCAGATTTATCTTCATTCAAGACTGACAGATTGCAACAGCAAGTCTGTCTGGACAAGGGAAGGCCAGAAGAAGGAGCAGATTGTTCTGCTGCTGTTAAAGATGAATCAGAGGTCTGCTATGGGCTGGAGGGATGAGTGTGGCTGTTTGCCCTCTATATGCCAGACTGCCAGACTCCAGACACAGAGACAGAGACAGCCAGGGTGCAGGAAGTGACCATCATTTTGCCAAGTATCCCTTCCATTTTTCTGCTGATGGATTTTATGGAATGTAACAGAAATGTGGTTTTGCATTTTTGCTGATAGGCGAGTCTCTTTTGTGAAATCCAAAGAAGAATCAAACCTGCTTTCATAGCTGTGTTTTGGTTCAGTTATTAGACTCACTCCGATCACCTCTTGAGCGCCATTAAAAGTGCTTCCAGTGGTCTTTTGATTATGATTATGCTGTTTTTAGCCACATTTAAAAAACCTGTGTAGTTATTTAGAACACAATTTCTGCAGAGCTGCAGGGTAAGCAGAAATTCCCCTCTGACTTGTGAGCTCTTCGTTCGTATGCCCTCCCGCTAGCTTATAGCCCCTCACAATCCCTAACCTAACATTAGCGATGAGAAATATTGGAGCTATCCAGCTGTACAGTTTGGAGCCGGAAGCCAGCTCAGATGAGGAAAACAAAGACGTACATGGATCTAGTTATCTTCAACAGGGAGCATGTGGCCTGCTGATTGTAGCTTCCATGTCACAACTGGAAGCTTTTTCAAACAGCATTTTTTTGTCTGCTCCCAAAACACATCCAATTGAATAAAGAAATACTAAAAATTGCAACTTTGAGAAATAAATGTTCTCCAAAATGCCACAAGCACATGTTAAAAACCCCATTTCGATCCAAGATGGTCTTTAAAAATGATATCACAGTGAAGCCTCTTTGCACTTTTAGACTTTTTGCACTAAATCGGACACAGAAGATACTGAGCAACTAACCTTATTTCTACCGTTAGTACTGAAAAATTAGCTGTTAAGATGTGCTACAATATTTGGTTAATATATATCTATATTATAACATATCTTTACATTTTATTTACATTCTCTATTGTTTAGAATCAAGAATTTATCCACTGCTGGTCATGAATGTTTAAGTTTAATATTAGAGGTTGCGCATAAAACATTTAATGGAGAACTCTAGTTAGCATATATTTAATGTATTTAAATATATGCAAAGATATGTATATATAAATGTTTGGCAGCCTTTTTAAGATCACAAAATAAAAAGGAAGAGGTTTTACATTTCCAACATCAATTATTTTTGCTAATTTTCCATCAGGGAGTTTATTTATTATGAGTTGCTGTGAGTTACCGGAACACATTGAGCCTCAGCTCGTCCTGGTATCGTATGTCTCACTGCACTGCCATGTTAGGAAATGCTGGGAGTGCTGAGTAATGAGGCCGTTGACTGGTTTACTTTTGTCAGTTGATCCTGTGATTTAAGTCAAATAACACATCATACAACACTGTAGTGAAGTGAAAGCTTTCCCCGGGAGGGGATAAATGGAAGCTATAAGAGAATGATGGGACCCATCTCATTATCCTGAGTCTGCTTCTAATTCTGCGTGTGCATAAACTCCTTTGCAGGCTGTGGACTCTTATGTCAGCTTTAATTTATCTCCCAGACTTTAAAGATCCGTGTTATTTCAGAGCACGGCCGGCACGCAGGGCCACGCATTTAGAAGAAGCCATAAACTGTGTCAGTAGAGTTGTAACCCCACTATGAACTGAGTGGCTGATGGATTACCGAGGCTGACCTGGGGAGTTACTTGTGATGAATCTGTCCAAAGCCATCTGGGCCCCTACCAGATTTAATGCCTGGCTGTTATCGGCTGTAAGCTGACACTGACGGGTTATGCTGTGACTAAACATCAGTACCAAGGTGTTTGCTGTTTAGCAATCACACTTTGGGACTTCTACTCTTCCACTCTAATGGGAACATTTCAGGAAAAATAATAGAACTCTTAGTGAAGCTTCAGCGGATGAAAAAATTTCAGCTTGAGACAGAGTCATCATGAAAAACAGAAATATTTGATTTTGGTGAGATAATCTGACTGTACTGATGGTGCACTTCAGAAATCTCAGATTGTGATGGACATTACTAACACAACCTATTAACCAATGACATTACATTTTATGGAAGGAATTTTGTATAACTCATTTTGAACATGTTAGCCCTCCCTTGAGAAACTGAGTAAAGACTTGCATGCTGCAGCATTTGTTTCTCTACACCCATTAATGACTTTATTATTACCAGTAAATAGCATAAAAAAAGTTTAAAGTGCATTAGTTTGTGATTCCTTCAAAAGTAAATCTAAAAAAAGACACTACTTGATCCAAAGGAAAAAATATTACTTGAATAAAATCTTTTTTTTAGATTCCAATCATTTTCAAGCAAAATCTGTTACTTCACATTTCTACTTCCTTTATTGTTTGCCTGAATTCTATCACTTGCATTAAAATGGAATGGCTGCAATTTCATCAAATGTTAGAACATTCAAGACTGCATTGTCATCACATAAATCTATCTGGTTAAAGCACAGAATACTCACAAAAAATACTTTAACATCAGAGCTGTAGCTCCTGTGCTGATATTCTTTTGACCAGGGGAAATCTTCAACCGTCGATTAATTTAACGCAATTCCAGCGGATTCTGAAGCAGAGAAAATAGTCTTGCACTAATATAATAGTCTTGCAGCTTTGCGTCGTAATGTGTCACTATAGCTCGCATATCGGTGCAAAGCTAATGTGAAAAGCCCCTTTTGTCTGCGTCTGAATCAGCTGATCCACGTTGATTTGCTAAATGGTTGAAGAGTCACGGTAAGTCTAGGTGTGTGTTGCTGAGGTTTCACCAGCGACTTCTCTGATGTTATAGGGTTAATCTTCTGAACCTAACGTAACTTACATTTTAAACTTGTCTTTGTACAGTGGGGCAAAAAATTATTTAATCAGCCAATTGCAATTGTGCAAGTTCTCCTACTTAATAAGATAAGAGAGGACTGTAATTTTCATCATAGGTATACCTCAACCATGAAAGACAAAATGAGAAAAAAAAAGTCCAAAAAAACCCATTGTCTGATTTTTAAAGAATTAAAAAAAAAAATTATGGTGGAAAAAGAAGTATTTGGTCAATAACAAAAGCTCAAATCAACACTTTGTGATATACCCTTTGTTGTCAAGACAACAGTAAAATGTTTTCTGTAAGTCCTCACAAAATGATGATGGTCTTTTGGCCCATGTCTCCATGCAGATCTCCTCTTGAGCAGTGATGTTTTGGGGCTGTTGCTAGGCAACACGGACTTTCTACTCCCTCCAAATGTTTTCTATGGGGTTGAGATCTTAAAGCTGGCTAGGCCACTCCAGGACTTTGAAATGCTTTTTACGAAGCCACTCCTTCGTCACCCGGGCAGTGTGTTTGGGATCGTTGTCATGGTGAAGGACCCAGCCATGTTTCATCTTCAATGCCCTTGCTGATGGAAAGAGGTTTTCACTCAAAATCTGACAATACACGACTCAATTCTTGCTTTCTTTTTCACGGATCAGTCGTTCTGGTACCTTTGCTGAAGAACAGCCCCAAAGCATGATGTTTCCACTCCCATGCTTTACAGTGGGTATGGTGTTCTTTTGATGCAACTTAGCATGCTTTCTTCTCCAAACACGACGAGTAGAGTTCTTACCAAAGAGTTCTATTTTGGATTCATCTGACCATAGGTCATTCTCACAATCCTCTTCTGGATCATCCAAATGCTCCCAGATCTTGAGAGATTATCGGTGGTCTTGTATGTCTTCCATTTTCTAATACCAGCTCTTTGGTCTTGGCCATAGTGGAGTTTAGACCGTGACAGTTTGAGGTTGTGGACAGGTGTCTTTTATATAGATAATGAGTTCAAACAATTAATACAGTTAACGAGTGGAGGACAAAGGATCTGTTTCAGGGAGAAGTTACAGGTCTGTGAGAGCCAGAAATCTTGCTTGTTTATAGGTGGCCAAATACTAATTTTCCACCATAATTTGCAAATAAATTCCTTAAAAATCAGATAATGTAATTATCTGTATTTTTTTCCTCATTTTGTCTCTCACAGTTGATGTATACCTATGATGGAAATTACAGGCCTCTCTCATCTTTTTAAGGAGAAGAACTTGCACGATTGGTGGCTGACTGAATACTTTTTACCTCAGTCTATTTTCTGTTATTGATTTTGGATGGATTCTCATTAAAAGACACTATACCATATTAAAATCCTGATTCTGGTATTTTTTGGGGGGAAGGAGGGGTTGGGGTCTGATACCAAATGGAGACACCTTGACTTCCAGTATGAAGTCCAGTTAAAAACTAAAAAAGCTGGAGCTAGATGTACCATGAGGTGATACCGTGGAGCTGACCGAGAGAACCTGAAAATGGTCACAGGAGTTCAACATTTGAGCTGTGGTCTAAACAGTTTCTTTTAGGAGACCTGGAAGTCAATGTTACGCTTTCAGAAAGAACTCCTTCAAACATTGTGCTGTTTCATCACAGAGTTTAAAATGAAGAAACAGCTGGCCTGTCCCAGCTGTCATTGGGGTGGATCTCTGGTGGGTTCCATGTCCATCAAAGGGCCACACAGAGATGAATGGACTTCCATGAACCAGGAACCCTCATACTGTTGAGTAACTGTGGCCGTTGCAAAACCACCAAGCTGCCTGTGGGATAATTTCCAAATATAAATTAAAACTATTCAATACAAACTGCAGACTTGCTGTGTGTTTATATCAACGTGTTAGACGTGAGCTAGATCTACTGCAGATAGAGAAAGCTTTGGCAACGGTTTGATTCAGCTTTAAAAATGTGGCCCTCAATCTACCACGCAAAGAATGCTATCATCACTTTGGGAGAAAAATGTTTTTATATTTGTCACCAGGAAAGAAAATCATGGTGAGCTTAGAAAATTAGCAGCTATGACAAAACAATGAAGAATGTCTGACAGACGCTTGAACATTTTTTACCTTTTTTAACAAACCTAATCAAATTTTTTCACACTCTTTTGTTTAACACTGTTTTTGTTCTTTAGTCCCACTCCAATCTATTTTAAAAGTGTTCACAGTGTTTTTTTTATATGAATATGCTGTTTTTAGTCAAACGGAGCTTATTTTTCACTTTTTCTACATTTCAGACTTACTTTCAAACACCCTATTCACAACGATTTGAAAAAAGAAATACTCAGAAATACAATTTCATCAGAAAAATGTCACAAGAACACGTTAATAACGCCAACAACACCATTTTTATCGGAGTGGGTTTTTGATCCAGACCCCATAAACATCATGCTGTTCACACATGGCAAATGACCCTTTATCCAACTGACACTTTGTTGTTCAGTTAAAAGCATTTTAGGTGACAAACCCAAACAAGACTCTGAGGTGTTGGAAAAAAACATTAGTGTCGGAAAAAACGGAAAAAAGTACTCAAAAGTAAAAAAAAAAACCAAACCCAAGCTAAAGTTGAGTCAGTGGTCTTCAGCTGGTGTGATAAAACATACCAGATGTTCAACACGTCAACAACTTTAATGAAACAACACAACACTGCAAAATCAAAACAGCTGAATTCCACTTTTCCAAAAATGATTGATGTGCAGAAAAGGACCACATATTTAAAAAATGTACAGCTTGGACACTTTTTTCAATCTTTCTCTAACAATAGGAACCTGCTGAGTTGGAAACTTTTGGATAAAGTACATAAACAAATAAATAAGTCAGTCAAAAGTCAATATTCATTCACCTCTTCATTTTGTTATTAATACTGATGTGATCTGTTTCAGATTAACCAATTTCGTAACATGGTTTCATCTGGTTTGATTCTTAAAAAATACATTTAAAAAAAAAACAAATCTTTCACAAAAAATGACTTTCCTCAGAAATCCGGCGCCCAGGAGAATGTAGTGATCTCACTTCCTGCAAGTGCAACCTGGGAGGAGAGATTTGAGGGATACCAAAAGGGGGGTGAGGGCCTTACTGCTAAGTATTATGTGCAATTAATCAGCCTGAGCAGACAACCAGAAAGAGTTCACCATGAAGGCTGCAGTTGAAGCCTGTCGGCACCGAACAGCTGCAGGAGGAAACCGGCCCTTTGCCTTTCTTAGACATGTGAACGCAGGGCTGAGAGGCGCAATTATGTTGGGAGAGTGAAAAAAAAAAAGAAGACTTTAACAGCTTGGCCACATCTGTTTATTTAGAAAGAAACCATTGTGTCATTGCGTTATTCTAACAACCTGCGCCAGGGCCAGTGTTAGTCCCACAATGACGGCTTTTTAAATACACAGTTTACACTCCTATGAAGTGGCCTCATAACTGTGCTGGAGCCTCAGGAACGTGCCAAATGAGGAACATGCAAGGGTTTCATATTTCTTCCTGCACTTCTTGACGTCTCTATAGCAAACTGCGGTGAGCAGAGCCTGCGAAATCTAGTGGGACTGCTTGTCTTGTCTTTTGTGTTTTTACTGTCATATATCTCTGAAATTGGTTCACAGGTTTTGAACAATAAAAATGTAGAGGTGTGATGGTGCAAACTTTGAAGACTACTGCTGTTTATCTTATCAAATGTACACTCAAACCTCCACCTTCATTTCTAAATTTAAACCAAACTTGAAAGCACTAAGCGTTGCAGTTTCCCAAATAACCACTGGGAGCTGGTCTCAAAAACGAAAAACTTTTCACGTTCAAAAGTCCAACTTTACATGAGAAATAAACGTATTCACGTTTCAAGGTATATTACAGATGTTTGAGGGCTGTTAAACCACCCAATACTTTATACTCTATTCTCAGACAGGCATGAACAATTTCACACTTTTATCTCTTGTTTAAACTCTCAAAGTTCAAACCTTCACAGAAAAACAAGTTCCATACAATGAAACCAAAGAGCTGCTCACAATCAAAGATTTAAGTTGTGGAGAGCGGAGTTGGTTGTCACAATGCTAATTCCAGACACGCTACAATTTTAATATCAGTATGATGATAGTCTACACAAATTTACAAATTTGTTAAGGTAGACACAAAAAAATTAGGTGGGGTCACAATTTTCATGTTTCTGCTGTTTTTGTGTTGAGAGCTTGTGGGTTATCAGTAATTAAAAAATAAAATGCCAAAATAAAAGCCAAAAGTAATAGCTTTGATTGGAGTAATCTGTTAGCGATTGAGATAAAGCCATGTACCAGCTAGCTTACCATGTTGGTTCAGAAGTCCGTTGGGGTTGGTTGTCACAATTCATCAAAGCTTTACAATTTTTTTCCCAACTGTGGATGTGCAGACAGTGATACTGAACATGCAGTGGGGATCGAAAGTTTGGGCACCCCAGGTAACTTCTTCTATTATTGTGCAGAAAGAACCCAAGAAAAGATTGAAAAAATGTACTAAAGGCATCAGTTTACAGATGAGACATCATTTTAATATGTCAAAAAAAGTTAAGCTTCATTTCCATCATTTACCCTTTCAAAATAACAGAAAACAAAATCATGGCGTGTGGAAAAGTTTGGGCACCCTGCAGAATTGATAGTATGCACCGCCCCCTTTGGAAAAGCTGAGACCTGAGAGTGTCATGGATTGTTCACAAACATCGTTTGCAAAGACCAGGAGATTTTAATATCAAATGTTTGAAATAATCTGAATCTGACCTTGCCCCAACAATCAGCATCATGGGTTCTTCCAAGCAGTTGTCCAGAACAATGAAACTGAAAATAGTTGATGCTCACAAAGCAGGAAGATAGGAAGGCCCTTTCAGATGCCAGTATCCTCTGTTCGTAATGTCATTAAGAAATAGCAGTCAACAGGAACAGTGGAAGTTAAAGCAAGATCTGGAAGACCAAGAAAAACCTCAGACAGAACAGCTCGCAGGATTATGAGAAAAACAAGTCCAAACCCATGATTGACTGCAGGATCCTTCCAGAAAGACCTGCAGACTCTGGAGTTGTGCTACACTGTTCTACTGTCAAGAGATACTTGTACAAAGATGGTCTTCATGGAAGAGTCATTCATTCACTTTCCAATCCGCTTTATCCCTTTCGGGGTCACGGGGTTGCCAGAGCCTAACCCGGCGAAGTCTGTCACAGGGGCCACAATCACACACCCACACCTACGGATAATTTAGAGTAACCAATTAACCTAAGAAGCATGTTTTTGGGCGGTGGGAGGAAGCCACGCATGCACGGGGAGAACATGCAAACTCCACACAGAAAGGTCCCCCAGCCAGGACTTGAACCGGGAACCTTCTTGCTGTGAGGCAGGAGCACTAACCACTGCGCCACCGTGCAGCCCCATGGAAGAGTCATCAGAAGAAAACCTCTTCTACGTCCTCACCACAAAATTCACAGTTCAAAGTTCACAAATGAACAAATAAACAAGTCTGATGCATTTTGCCTTAGCTTTAGCTTGTCCAAAATTTAGATTTTTTTAATAAAAAATTGAGCAGAGGACTGTCAGCAAATACATGGCAAATAACATATTAGCAAGTTTTTCTCTCACAAAGTCATAGAAAACACTAAAGGACTGTGACTAATTTTGTGTATTAAAAAAAAAGTTCAAATTAAACGCTAATCCACAGTTTTAAAGTAGACATCTGTCAAAAATCTACAGGATTATTTTAGCAAACATTTGTTGAGCACTATCAATTCCTGAACTCTTCTCAAACTTTACTGTTTGACAAATATCTTAGATTTGAAAACATAAACCACTATGGGATTTAGGGTCAGATAGTGGAAGCACAACTCTGAGCTGGACTGGTATCTGTGGTGCTGATCTGCCCTCATGAAAACAGTTCAGAGAAGAGTCAGAAAACAAAAAGGGTCAAACGAAAAACCTGCCCGGCCCCCTAAAAGACAAATTTGAAATGAGAATAAATCACTCTGGAAAGTGCAGAGGAAGAAAGTCCTGAGGTGGAAAAACATGTTATGTATTTAAAATCTGGGCACTGATGCCACATTATAGAGAATCACTTAAGTTTTTAAAATGAAGTTTGAACTGGAAAAAGTTATTGAGCTTTTATTTGATAGCGCATTGTGAAGTATGTATATTTGCTATAAGATTAGCTTGTTATTTGCTTGTAATAAACTGTCAGTTTAAAATTTGCATTAATTCCAAACAGTTTTCTTGGTAAAAACTTGCAAAAGAAATTGTCTTTGTAGCAAATTGAAAAGAAAACTAATCTGATGACAAGCTTAGTTTTGTCCAGTTATTTTTTGTTGTTGTCAATATGGGTGAGTTTTCTGCTTTTTGTAAACTTTTTTGTGCAACCTTTGAGGAATTCTGCTGATTGCAGAAAAGGACAAAGCAAAAATGCGAATAAAAGCCTTTTTTTTAAAAAGTATTGTTTGTCTCGATGTTGCAAAACTAAACAGGCCATGGTTTTAAATAACTGAAGAAGACTCGTCCTCTTTATAAACCCTATCAGAAAAGGAAGAAGAAAGTAGAAAAGGAAATAATCTTCACCCAAAAAAAACAAAAAAGCCTCATTGATGTGAGATAAGATGAGGGTTGGGCTGCCTCCAGAGATTTGCATGCGGGTAAAACATTAGATAAACAAGCTCCTTTTAAACTATTTCTTCTGAGTCACAAAAAAGTGCTACTTCACACCAGTTCATGGTTGAAGACAACAGCAGAAATGTAAGGTTTTGTTGTTGGCTGCTGATTATTGACAGAAAATACACCAGACCTGCTCTCCCTGATGCCCTGCACTAAGCTGGAGACACCATTGCTTGTTGGAAGATACATAAACTATGTTTTGACTGCAGGAACATGGACGAGACCAACTCTTTTATCTCCTTTTTCCAAGGAAACTACAAAGAGTTGTAGAGATAGTTTACCTGATGCACAAGTATAAAAAAACACCTACACCTCACCGAAATCTTATGGGAAAGAGCTGCACAGACTTTGTTCTAAAAAAAAAAGATGCAAATTTTTTATTTACACGATAGAATACTAGCTTGTCCTTAAACTTTGTTAAAATTGAAGAGATATTACAAACTTTATAAGACAAACTGGCAAAAAGGAAGTGTGGGGCTGTTTTGCTTTGTCTAGCTACATTACCTTTGACCACTGTTCACTTTTATTTGAAAAAAAAAAGAGACTGATCATCCATCCATCCATCCATCCATCCATTCTATCCATCCATCCATCCATCCATTCTATCCATCCATCCATCCATCCATCCATCCATCCATCCATCCATCCATCCATCCATTCTATCCATCCATCCA
>BSAI01000189.1:21472453-21508457 GCA_036245035.1 Adrianichthys oophorus | reverse complement strand
CATCCATCCATCCATCTTCTTCTGCCCATCCTGGAACGAGTATCAGATGAGACTGATAATCTAAATAATAATAATAGTAATAATAATACAATGAGACTGAAAATCTTAGCATTATTCTAACAAAGATTTCTATCTGTGGACAGTCAGTCCAGTTCACATGTGCAGTCAATGGTCCGGTTTAAGCCCTTTTCTTTGCTGCAGATACTCAGCCCAACAACCCCACCACCATCTGGGGTGAATCTGGGTCTAAATTACTTGTTAGAAGCTATTTCATTTTCTGAAAAGATGCCAAGTTGTGACAGATTTGACTTATAAAAACACTGCTTTTGTTTAATAAATAGGTAGAGAACTTATGTAAAAATGATGTCCTAAATTTGTGTGTCATTAGTATGCATGCTGCACAACATCTGTGCTAAGGGTCTTACTTTTCTTGTACTTTCTGGCTTTCAGAAAAAGTTTTCAAACATCACTCGCAGAAAACTCCATACCTCAACAAATGGGAGAAAATGCAGAAAACACTGATCAAATGGGTCCAAACACAGCAGCCTGACTACATACGAGACAGTACTTATGAATAGGTTGCAAAATGAAACCTAAAAGAGTTACAAAAGAAGGCTAGAGTTTTTCAGTTTAATTGCAATCAATAAAATCAACTGAAAGAAGCATCTTCCATTTTGAGTTTGTACTGATAAGATGAGGTTTTCTTGCATGATAAAAAGCATCACCCAAATTCTTCACAACCAGTGGTCCACAGTTGGTACCAGGCCACAGAAAATACAAATAAAGAAATAAAAACAATCTATAATTTATTTTTATTCTGATTCTCAAAGAAGTTTTGTTTTGGAAAACTACTGGATTCTTTCCACCACATCGAAATTATTACTGACGCATGTTAAGTTGGTCGGTCACGTGAGGAAAATGCATCCACTGCTTTCTTAAAACGGCTCCAACTACTTTTAGTGACCTTCTTTTTTTGTATTTGTCTGTTGGACCTTAAAAGCATATGGTTGGTTGAGTGTAAGACTGGTGAAACCAGGGTTCATTTCCCAGGGGGCGCTGTGAGCTGAATCCAGTGTGGATCCTTAGACAAGACCCCTCACGCGACTGCCTAACTATGTAGCCACGAGGGGGCCCGGGTCTCTCTGTGCCGGTCCCCAGCCCGGATAAAAGACAAGGTTGTGTCAGGAAGGGCATCTGGTGTAATACAGTTTAAACACGTGCAGATTTTTTTTTCCTTTTTAAGAAGATGAAGATAAACTTTACCTAAAAACTGTTTAGATAAACTGGAAGCTTAAAAAAAAAAGATGTACGCCCCCCCGCAAAGGCCGGTCCATAAAAATATTGTCTGACATTAAACCGGTAAAGGTTGTGGACCACTGGTTTACTCCACAGAAGGCAGCTAAGCGGCTAATCAGCAATGTTAGACACTTTTGGTCCAAGTGACTCTGCATAAATCTGGCTTTGTAGTCTTTTTATCTTGTTAAAATGTTTCTTCCGTGGGATATTAAGGTCACATGTCTGTGTCAGAGGTTGAGATTTTACTAGCTGAGCCACATGTGCTGGTGTTTGTCTGTATTAATATGAAAAGGCTTCAGGCCTGTATATACAGCCACTCATGCAGGCTCAAGGCTGTGCAGCATGTGTTGTAACAGCTGCATATGTAATATGCTGTGCATGACACTGTTGACAATCTAGGAGGTCTTTCAGAGTGATTATTGGACAAAATACCAAAAGAAGATCCATCTCAAAGAGCTACTTTAATGAAACAATTTGTTTTTAACTTTGTTGTGACATTTTTCTCATGATAAACATAAATAAAAGATAAGGTTAAATTGCATTTCTGAGTATTTATTTATTCAAATTATTGTGAATCAGGAGCAGATGCAAAAATGCAGTTGGAAAAAGCCTGTAGCAGTGATGCAAGTGCTCCAGTGCTCCACTTGCAGACGAATAGATACATGTACGTTTGAGCTGGTATCTGGCTCAAAACTTTAAATTTGGATAGCTCAGATATTGCTCGCCATTTTTGTTCATGTTAGGTTGGTGGTGAGAAGGGCTGTAAGTTCGAGGCAAAGAGAGTAAACAAAGAGATGATTTGAAATGAGGGAGGGTTTACTCCACGCCAACAGTCCTGCCCACAATTCCAAGGAAAATTTCTGACAAACTCCTGCAGAAACAATGTCCTAGAAAATGACAGTTATTTATTTTTTTTTTTTTTGGGATAAAAAAAGTCAATCATAATTAAAAGACCACTGGGAACACTTGTACAATAAATCAAAAGACGACTGGAGTGGGACTTTAATTACTAAAAATTCATTTTATTTTAACCCTTTAAAGCTGACGTATCATATTTGATACATGAGCCTGTCAGCCCTCCGAAAGAGCAATGGAATAGAAATACAAATTTCTTAGTTTTTTTAGAATAATTTTGTTAGCTCAGGAAAAAAGATATATTTGAGCTATGTGACCTGATGTATCAGATATGATACAAAGTTAAATTTAGATGTAATGTATTTAGATTTTTACGTATAAATTTAATTTTGTATCATATCTGAAAACGTTTTTTTTTTTTTTTTTGCTTGTTTGTTCAGAGGGACCTATAAAGGCTCCAAATCCAAAGAATTTGAATTTTCCGTCAATTATTTAATGGTTCAGGCTTTACAGGGTTCAAATGATTTTGCTTGCTCCATCTGAATTGTGGTTAGGATGGTGAGATAGTTGTAAAAAGGGGAAAAAGTGATGCGTTAGGTTATTTTTGAAAATACCACTCATTGTCCATTTAGCTAACAGAGGCTCCTTAGTGTTACAAGAAAAAAAAACTCTTCTATTGACTTAAAAGCCCATGATATGAAATTCATTTAAATTGATGAGTTTCAGTTTAAAAAACACACAAAAAAACTTGAAACTGTAAATTCATGTGTTGAACTAGGCTTTAGGTCAAAGTGAAATAAACAGTCAGAGGGACGGATTTGACTTGGTGTCATTATTGGATTGCAGTGTCTTATTGAAAGACCGGCCGTGGATCATGGTGTTTATATTTGCGTCATCAAACGTGTGTTAATCACTGCGCAGCGGCCCGTGATGAAAAGGTCAGGAGGATCCCTGCCTCTTTGACCAAATGGAGGACTTTAATCTCACTTAATATAGGATCCCGCTCCCCCTTATGACACTTCATTTTACATTTGTCCCATCTAGCAGGATTTAGAAGGTGGAATCCCTCCGCTTTCACGTCACGAAACAAAACCGGAGACTTTCATTTCTACAGATTATGGAGAGGAGCATATTGCTCAGTGAGTTAAAGACAAGTTTCTTTCTGGATAAACTTGTCCAGTTTCTAGGGATTCCTGCTTTTCAGCCCCGAACTGTTAAAAAATAGCTGGTGTATTTACAGCTTCCCATCATTTGCTGCCAAGTATTAAGGTTTTAATCGCTTGTACTTCCCTCTGCCGTACCAAGCTGAACAAATCAACACAAATCCCCGGAAGAGGACAAATGAAATGGAGGAAAATTAATAGGCAGACACGAGGAAGGAAATTAATTCTTAATCTTGTTTGGTTGTGTTCCAAATAACTTATCACTGGCCATTATCGTCTCTCTGAAATCCAAAAGCGGAAACCATTTGAATGGATAATTCCTGCCAACTCATTTCCTGTGTTGGGATATTTCCTTTCTTTCAAAAAGCACAGTGTTAGTCCACTGCGGCTGACCTGCTCAGCTGAGACTAAGTTTAACTCAAAGGTTATAGAACTTTTTTACCTCACCTCTGTGAGCAACAATAAGCTCACATTTGGCACCAGATTTCCCATGATGCTTGAAATATTTGGCACTTCAGGCAGATTAACCTGGTGGGACTTTTAAAGTTGTGCTCATTTCTCTTCATTTACGTTCTGGTGAACAAGGGAGCAGCATCATAATCTGACCATGACCAGTTTACAAATATCCTTCAGTTTACAGAACAGAGCAACAAAGTGAATCCCCATAAAAGTCGGGGAGTCTTTTTTTTAACATAGAGTAATTCTCAGGAACTTTTTCCTTTAGCGATGACAATTTTTAGTTTATTTTCAATTAGTTGTGTTATGTTGCACAACTTGAAACAGAGTCACAAACTCTAAAAGTCACATTAAAGACCCACTCCAATGAAAATTGTGTTCTTTGGTGTTTTTAAATGTTCTTGTGGCATTTTTTCTGATGATTAAGGACACATTTGCAGAAATAAAAGATTAAAATAGCATTTCTAAATATTTGTTTATTCAAATGGTTTTAAATCTGGGTAGATTAAAAAGGGGCTGTAAGCTAGCAGGAGAGAGTGTAAACAAAGGGATGATGGGGAACAGGGACAGACTTATTCTGCGGTAGCAGTCCCGCCCACAACTCTGAGGTGAATTTCTCATGAACTCCTGCCGCTCTGCAAAAACTATGTCCAAGAAATCGATACAGGTTTTCGGTTTTGGCTAAAAATGGCATAATCATAATTAAAAGACCAGCAGGAATGCTTTGAAAATAGATCAAAAGATGATCAGAGTGGGATTTTAAGGTAAGATCCACTTGAGACGAAATAAGAAATTTAGAAAAGAAACTTCAATGCATCTTATTTATAAATTATTATTTTCACAGCAAGGTTTCTGGTTAAATGTTCAGTACAGTACTAAACTGTGCAAATGAACAATTGTTTTTTTTTCTTTAAAGTATTTCAATAAGGAGACATATTCTGAAAATGAGTGTAGACTATTTCTGCTACATAAAAATGTGCATGAAGTAAGTTCATAATCTTTAGGTTCTGTGTCGGTGACGCCTTGTGTGGGGTTGGGATGAACTCAGACCACAGAAGATTTAGACCCGAGATGCTAATAGGGGTTAGAGGCCAGACCATGAAAAGAATCACACCAGGTGGAGAACGAGATGGAGGAGGGCCGGTGAACCATCAATACGGAGAGACACAAACATTCAGCGATTTAAAGGCAAAAATATGATTATGATTGGCTGAAAAGAAAGGCGGGCAATTTAGCTATTGGTTCAAAGTAGAGGCTTAACTGACAAAGTTGTGTAGAGCTACATAACAACTCAGTGTACCTGTAAGTGAGGTACATTTTCATTTCTGAAATTGTGCCAAAGCTTCACTATGACGGGTTAGTACTGCTAAAGTGCTTGTTACTCTCATTTCTAAATGTCATGTGATAAAACGCCTTGTTCTATTTGAATTTTTTTTTTATTAAAAAAAAAACATTTATTTAATGATTATACATTTTAACATGCCATTCATCTAAATCCAGTAAAACTTTATTTTTAGAGCCCTTTTCTGACAAAATTAGACAAAAGTGCTTCGCCTCCTGATGACTTCCCCAAGTGGCAGCATGTATAGATAAAAAAGTAGTGGGCCTTAGATTGATTCTTGGGGAACACCACAACGGATTGCACAGAATCTTAAGAAGCATGTATTCATAGTTACATCAAATCTTCGATCTGTGAGATAGGCATAAACTCATTTAAGAACAGTAGCAGAGAAACTCAGACTTTTCAGCCTGGTAAGTACAATGTTTTGTATCAAGTGCAAACACTCAAATTCATTAGGAATAGAAAATGTCTCAAAATTGTGATCATTTTAAAAGACTTGGCATTTTCTCATTTTAACTCAAAAATGACTTATCAATCTGATCTTAATAAAATATTCCTTTAATATATAGTAAAAGTATATGTGTTGTATTTGCCCATTTCGACCTTTTTGGAAGTCTCAACAACCCTGTAATGTAAATATTTGTAAATCCATTTATTTTGATGCATCAAAAGCATGACCCAAACTGCAAAACTTTTGTGGGATTTTAAGAACTTTCCTTTGAATGTGTTATAAGAACATTAAAATACATTTTAATGTTCTTTTAGCGCTCTTTTCCTTTAATTGGAGCATTGTGGAAAGAATTTGGGTTTGCTTGATCAAACAATGCAACAGTGTTCAGTTTCCAGTCTGGCACATCTGGCGTGCACACACAGCTGTTCAGAGAGAAATGTTCGGCGATTACGAGTCTTTTTTTTTTCTTCCTGTAAATCTTTAGGATGAAAGACTTTTGTCTTTATGTGGCTGATGCCATTTTAAAAACGTTTTCTTTCTGCAACTGATTTATTCAACATAATCATTAGAGATTCTGAAAAAAACAAGCTTTTGATTAGCTTTAAGTCACTGTGTCATATATACTTTTTTTGCTGGAAGCACCCGAAACAATGAAAATGACTTTAGGAAGTCTTTCGTTGAAACTATTTTTGGCGCTGCAGGGAAATGAATAGGAACTCCCAAAGTATTGAGTTCCATGTATCCATCATTCTGGACACGTTGGGACCTTGGAGTAGCAACCGGCAGTATCTGCAGTAGCCAGCCGTAACTGACATTGAGTGCATTGTTAGCAGCAAGGAGCTCACGGCTGTGGCCTAAAGGTACATTCCTGAGATCAGAATGCTGTTTGAAACACAAACAGCCTTTGTGCCCTCACCACTCTCTGCCTCCGACTCCCTCATCCACATCAAGCCCAGAGCGCTGAGCTGCCTCTTCTCCCTCATGTGTCAACATGTGGGCTATCATTTTACTCACACTCATATATACACAAACACAAGCGGGCGCACAAATACACACACATTTCTGTCATTTTGATGTTGTGGTGAAGGCAGATATCTGAGCTGTTTTAGTAGCTGTTAAGGAGAAGCTGTAAAGTCCAAGATTTTTTTTCTTCAAACATTTAGTTTAATTGATCAATAGAAAAACTAAAAATGTTGAAAATGCCATTTTTTTAAATATATATATTGTTGGGTAAAGGATGAGATTTAATTTTTTAAGGTGATTTAGTTTCTGTTTTGGTTTGCAAACTGTACTAATTATTCCCATAATAGTATGAAAACTAAATAAAAGCAAAAAACAAAAAATATTTTTATCAGATGCAACTAAAATGAGCAAGAAAACAATTATTTTTAATTTCAAAACATTTTTTTTCTTGCAATCATGTACTTGTAGGGATTTTCATTTGCTCTTATTGGAAGATTTTATTTGTGGAGCTCCTAGTAAAAAAAAAAGATAAAAATGTGACACTTTAAATAAGTAGTTAGCAAACATAAATAAATAAATTAGGAACTGCCTCGTACTATTAGGCATTAGTAATTTAACGGCAAAAATTATGCCTGATAACAGTTTAAAATTACCAACGGAAACAAAAAAGCAAAAGGAGAGGTGTTGGTGTCCAATCAAAATAAATAGAATTTTGTTTTGTTTGCTTTTGTTTTGAACAGTTCTGCATCTCATCCTGGTTTTGGTCATATTTCCAAGATGAAACAAGAAAAAAAAAAGATTTGCATCAGTAAATGTATGTCAACATATATATTAAAAAAATAAACAAAATGTAAGTGTATTTTTCCAGTATACATTTTCATCCACTTGTCTTATTAGATTACATATGTCTTAATTGTTACTGTCCACATGTACAATGAAACTAAAAGCAGTCACCGTATCAGTGAAAATAAATAATTTAACATAAACATGTCACATCTTTGTGTTGAGCCAAGTTCACACCAGCCGCGTCGACTGGTGTTTAAGCGGCCACTTTCAATGAAATGTCTATGTAAACGCACGTCAACACGAATTTCGGGCTTCCGTGTTTGGAACTCTGGTGACCATACTCCGGTTGCAGGTTCTACGTACAAATCGGCCGTTTGTTGATGGTGCACTGGAAGTTCAACCTGTTTAACTTCTTGACGCTAAATCGCGACAACGCTGAACTTTGTCCAATCAGGAACTCGGATTTAGTAGTGACATGTGGGCGGCGACCTTTTCAAAACACAGAAGTAGGCTACCAACCATTGTAAACGGGATCACGAAGAAGGAATTAATGTTTGCCTTTTTCTGCCCGGCTGTAATTACGACACGAAGTCTCGGAACAGAGCTGTGCAACAAAAAGCCTGGAGAAAGAATCATGAGATTTGCACCACTTTGACTTTACGCAGTGAGCCTCTACCAATTGTAGGTGGTGGATAAGTGCTAGCAAACAGTAAAAAAACAAAGGAAGAAGAATCCTCTGCCAGCCGCTCGCTGCTCGTCTCCTCTGTGAACACCAGCAGCTGGATGCACGTTTAAGTGTGTGGGCACCTGCACTGATATGTTTTGTCAATCAAAGTATGCAAATTAACTTAAAAAAAAGGATGTATAAACTTTAGCAGTTACTGTCAGGTACTTTAAACAAACAAATACATTGTGTTGATGTACTAAAATCAGATCCCACCAGTGTTTATGTTCTCATCACTGTGGGGTGGCCTAACTAAGCACTAAGACTGCAAATCTCACCCACAAACCACTTGCTATCTTTTGCCTCCTGAGACCCAAGCTTCTGGCTGGTTTGGATTTTTCATTTCTTAATGCTATTTGAGAGACGTAGGACCAAATAACCATAATATCTGAAATCTGAGTTTGTACAGGAAGTACTTTTTGTAAAAAACATGTCCTCGTATGAGGACAGAGGGTCTATCATTTCTTAAAGTAACATTCTTTGCTTTTTCAAGCCAGGATGTTCGAATTAGTTTAAATCCAAAATTTCAGATTAATACATCAAGTAGTTTTCTCAAAAATCAACGTCCTCATATGAGTACATGGGGTGATGCTTAATACATGACACAAAAAGATTTCATTGATCCAAAAAAAAGTATGTAACGGATCTTTGAAAATGTACATTTCAACATTTATTAAGGAAATTCAAACAGTTCCCTTAAAAACCTAAAACATGGATATATGGAAAGAAAACCACTAAGTGTTTTGTAAACCAAATATAACTAGACATTTTACTAGAAATATTTCATTTTTCCCTCGTGGTAACAGCAGAAAAACAGTACAATTCTGCACACCAACCTTTGAACTGTGGTTTTTTTATAACTATAGCTCCAGCTCTCCTTCCAAAAAGCAGGCTGTCTGATAGTTTGAAAAAGCCTTATTGGCCAGTGTGAAATGCTGCAAATCAGATATGATCACTTTGCATGCACAGGTACACATTGCATGTCAGGCATCGCACACAGGATTTCCAGGGTAGCCTTGTGCTCTCAAATGCATGAGGTTTTTCAAGGTTATGATGGTTATATACCTATATTATGATGGTTTGATGGTTATATGCCTCTTTTCCTTGGACCTTATTGTTGAAATGGCAGGCTCCAGTGAAGAGGATCATCTGCTCGTCTGCTGAGACACATTCTGGATGAGCCTGAAGGCAGCAACCGGTCAGAATGCAGTCCAAAAAAGGGATCACCTTCCAACATTTGTCCATTTTCATGCTGGCTGCATCAATCATGTAAAAATTCAAATCTGACAATCTGGTAAATTTTAATTAAAAAAGCAATAGCGTAAAAGCAATGCAGACTGAAATGAAAGTGGTTTCCCTTTCTTAAAGTGGCCAAGAAAGGCGCAACCAGCTTGTTACAAACACAGTAAAATAAAGAAACGTTTGTTCCAGTGCAACATGCATCTGTTTGGTCCAAAAAGCAGTTCTGTTTGGGGCTGAGGTCTGAGTGGAATTTGAATTTTGGGGTTTTATTCATTTTTTACTGCCTCCATTTCTTCCCTGTCAAATGTGGCTTTTTTTTTTAAATAAACATTTGGCTGAACTTACTTTTTTAATATTCTGTTCAATGGACTGATAGCTGATTTACATTACAGATTGACTCCTTTGTTAAATGTTTTTATTTTATTTTAAAGTCCCACTACAGTCATTTTGTTTGATCTTTTGTGAAAGTGTTCCCAATGCTCTTTTAATTGTGATTATATTTTAGCCAAAATCAAAAAATCTGTGTGGTTTTATTAGACTTATTAGTAGAAATTCCCCTCTGAAAACCAAAAATGAGCCTGTCCTCTTTTCCCATCATCCCTTTGTTTACACTTTCTCCTGCTTTAACAACATTACAAGTGCACCAAAGAAAAAGAGGTACGTGGATCAGAGCACATCATTTGTAGCCCGCCGACTGTAGCATTAACTTCCTGGTTTTGCCAACTGCATTTTTTCGTCTGCTCCTGATTCACAACAGTTTGAAGAAAAAAGTACTGAGAAAAGAAATATTAATAATTACAGTTTTAATCTTTATTTTCTTCATATATGTCCTGTGGCGACCTCTGAAGGGAAAAGCTGAAAGGAGAAGAAGATGTTCTTCATCATAAAAAAAAATTGCTACAAGTAAAAAAAAATCAAAAACACAATTTTCATTAGAGTGGGAATACGAGAATGGAATTGTCATTGTTCAAACAGTATTCATCAAGTGCATTTTACAGATATTTTAGGGTTTAAATATGCAGATTAACGGATGACATGAGTTGTGACTCTGTAAAAAAAAAAAGTAATAATAACCACAGAATTATCAAGGATGGATGAAAGGTCTTGGAGCAACAGCTAGGAAAAAGTCCCTGTAAGTTTTTAAACATGGGAGAGTGTTTATCTAAGGAGCAGAGAGTGTAATATGAGAGCTCAGAAGTCAAAATATGTGATGTACTTCGAGGTCTGACAAAGTGATAATCGGAATATCAATGCTAAAATGCTAAAAGCAAACTAAACGTTGACAGGGAGACAGTGAAATGAGGGTGGAAAAGGGAAAATGAGAATCTAGAGGATCTGGTTTAATGGCATTGTTATTGAATTAGGACCATTATAGAGTCAGTTTAGAACAGACTTTTTACTGTATTATATTGACAGCCAAGCTTGAAAAAAGAGAAAATCTGAAAGTCCCACTCTGGCATTCTTTTGGGGTATTTTAGAGCTGCGTTCACAACGAATGCGATTCACGCATCAGGACTATTGAGTTTTAATATCAAGCCAATGGACAGACACGAAAACTCAGAGGGGAGCTTGTGGCCTGTCCAACGTATTTTCTGTCAAAAATGAGCTCTTTTTCAAACTGGATTTTTTTGTCTCCTCCTGATTCATTTAAATAAAGGAAGGATTTTTGATCAGTTGTCTTGATTTATTGCATAGAAATGAGAAGGGCTGAAGGGAGTGGTTACATTCTGGTGGACTTGATAAACTAACCTGACTTTTATTTGTTTTTTTTTATTTGTTTGGTTGGTTTTTGAATAAACTTTAAACCAAAAACTTCGAGTATTTTTGACAAATAAACAATCACTGAGCCTAACACTTTTTTGTATTTATTTTATTTTCTACAAGTTTTTTTATTGCAACCATTGAATGTTTTTTATTCAAAAATGAAGCCCATTTAGTCATTTTTAAGCTAAAACTATTTTTTGATCGATCTAAGTCTTTGCTTTTATTAGAACTGTGATGAACTCCACGCCTTTTCATTCTCTTTTCCCTTCAGACTTAATGATCTGGTTACTAGAAAACAGAAGAGGCCTGTGGAACCAGAACCCGTCCATCACTTGTCCTCCTGGTGCGCAGTGGAATCCACTTGCTTCAGTGAGCATGTGTAACTTTCTGAATTACTCCCATAATTAGGAGTGATATTCTCTCCGGTGAATCTACTCTGCTCATAATCTTTTTTATGAGAGTGTCCTCCTCCTCCTCCTCCTCCTCCTCCTCCCGGCTTGAACTCCCGCCCTCAACAAGTTGCTAGCCAATGAGAAGCCCCTCAGTAATGCATGGCGAGGGGGCTGAGGAACCCAAAGACAAACGCTGGAGAGTAGAGGACCACTTTTCGACTCACAAGGGTTGTTGTTGTTTTGCCCACGCACGACTTGTTTCCACTCCTGTGCGCACAAGAACTACTTGAGGATCCAGCGCGCTCCAGCAGACGGTGTTAGGGTGGATTGCTGTGCGGAGACCGCGGGGACTCAGAGCACAACAGGAACTTCTAGTTTGTTGTTTTTTTTTTTTTTTTTTACACGAGTTCAGAAGTGGAATGAGGCGCAGCAGAGCTCTCCTCTTCTGGCTTTTGCGCATCTGAGTTTGTTTAGTTTTTCCGTTTGTCTTTGAACCATGTACGGATAGCGAATGATCTCACGGCGGAATCAGGCTGGACTGGATCCGCTCTGATTGGTTTTAACAGAACCGGCGTTACCCGGACACGGGCCTGTCCCACAATCTGTCGGAATAGGCAAGAACTTCCACGCTGGACTCTTTATGGAAGTTTTCCTTATGAGCCCGCCGTGAGTTTGGCCTTTCCTCCCGCAGCCACCACCATGGGCGCTTTGGTCCACGCCGCCTGCAGGTCTGCCTTGCCTCTGGGTTGCGCGCTGTTGCTTTTTGGTTACTTTTCCGTGGCTTCGCCGCCCCACGGCCGCCGACTGGTTTGCTGGAAAGCCATCATGAAGTGTCAAGCCGAGTCCGAGTGCAATTACGCATTCGAGCACTACAGCCGCGCCTGCGGGCCCGTGCTGAGCGGGGAAAAGAAGAAGTGTCCCAGCCACTGCATCTACTCCCTAGTCCAGCTCAACATGACCAAAAACGGCCCGGCTTTGGAGGACTGCAGCTGCGAACGCGACACCATGTGCCTAAGCACCAAGCGGGCCATCGAGCCCTGCCTCCCCAGGACTACCAGCACAGGCTGCACGGAAGCCCGGCACCAGTGCGA
Source organism: Adrianichthys oophorus (assembly GCA_036245035.1). Lineage (NCBI taxonomy): Eukaryota > Metazoa > Chordata > Actinopteri > Beloniformes > Adrianichthyidae > Adrianichthys > Adrianichthys oophorus. The sequence continues at coordinate 21,495,932 of BSAI01000189.1, read as the reverse complement.
ACGAGACCCGCAGTGCAGCTCTGTCATGCAAGATTATTTGCACCACTGTGGGAAACTTTTCAGCGGCGCGACCTGCACCAACGCCTGCAGGCAAGTGATCGCGAACCTGCGTAAAATCCCCAAGGGCCAGCAGCTGGACACGTGCGCGTGCGACGGCACGGATAGACCCATCTGCGAGTACGTGAAGAACAGCATGAAGACGCTCTGCTTCGACAATATCGACCTCGATGATCACAGCGGGAGTGACGAAGAGGACGACGATGACTACGAAGACCCCGTGGAGCCTTCCTCCCCCTGGCACAAATCCGGCGCTGCGCCTTTCCCTGCGCGCCGATGCGTCCCGGCTCTGCTCGCATCCATCTTTGCCCTGCTGCCTCTCTTCTAACCCCTTTACCCCAACTGTCCCAACAAAAGGCACGACAAACTTTTGTCCTTGCAACAATAGATGCAGATTAGAACCGGACGCATGGAGGGGGAAGTCTATTTTGCAGCGATTTCCCCATCAAATTGGGATATTTCTATGCAAAAAAAAAAAAAAAAAAACGTTTTTCTGATCACATCTCTTTGCCTGTAAAGAAGCTCACCAAAACAGACTGACAGAAAAGACTTGTTTTGATTAAAAAAATCAAGGTTTAATCAGAATAATCAGCCATGCACTGCCTGTCATTTTTTTATACGCATGAATTATTTTTGTATGACAGCCCGGTTGCCATTTCGCACCAGGAAATCTGATGTAGTATTTAACGTTGGACACTTGTACATAGATTAGGAGTTTATGTGAAACAGTAATTTATTACTCCAAGTTTCATCCAAATGTCCAAAATTTGTAAAAAAAAAAAAAAAAATCGAGCTTTAAAGGGAAGTTATTTTAACTAAGAGAGTGTATATTCACTGTATATATGTTTATAGCCTATATATAGATTTTTTTCCAGAGAATTCTTTATGTTTTAGGTTATGAAAGAATTTATTCACAGAAAATAGATGAAAAATGTCTAAATTCACTGTATGATTGCCTTAATTATGTATCTTTATGGAAGGCATAAAGGAAACTTGAAGAAAACAGGCGATTGTCATTTGTTGGAATGTGTTTCAGATCAAATCCGTTTTTTAATGTGGTATGATTAAAAACAAACTTTTTGGTGCTTACTAAGTTTGAACTTTAGGAGAAAGTCCCATTGTTTTGTTTTTTTTTGCTTCAATAAGCAAGAAAGTACATCTGGGACGGATTATTCCAAGCAACATCACGTGTTAGTGTTAAGGGCAGAGAAGCATTCCTGAAAATGTTTTCATAAATGATTTGTAATTTACACATTTTTGCTCATTTGTGCCCAAATTAAAGAAATCTGATAAGGTAACACAAAAGTAAATGAAAACTTAAAGTGTGATAGTTCAGAGCTTTCTGCCAACCAGAAACTTTAGCGCTTCTTCTGCACACTCCCTTAAACGGCTGGTCTGTTTCTCCTGCTGACTAATGGCCTAATGATCTGCTATGTCTTGATTTAGCTGCCTTTTGTCAAACGCAACTGTCACCATAAATCAACAAGACACCCTCTGCCCCCCTCAGTTGTCACCAAAAACACAGAGGAGCCTGAACTTTTAAGCCTGACAGAGAAACTCAGTTTACGAAATGTAAAGTAGCATTTCAAGTTTTAGAAAAAGTTTACATTTTTGGGAAATTCTTAGAGAGCTTTTCCAAAAAGAAAAGCAGAATTTGATACTATTTCCATTAAAGGGAGAATTTTTGCAGATACGTATTTTTTTTTTTTTTTGCAAGCTGTCTTTTTATTTTAAAATCGGCACATTAACTATATCTGACACTGCAGGTATGTGAATGTTATCCAGATGCAGGTTTCTCCATATTTTCCAGTCCTTTCCCTGGTCGACTGCAGGGGCTTTAAGTCTATTATTTGCTGCAAAATGTTTTATTAGAGGGGAGACAAGAGCCCTCTAACAGAATGGATGGAGGAGAAGTCGAGTGATATCTTTGTGATGGAAATGTTAACCACATAATAGTTGGGTAGCACAAAAGGGAGGCACTTCATTCTTTCAGGCTGGCTCGACACCTTTGGAGGGCTGAGCGGCGGGGAAGCATGTGGGAACGATCTGCTGCTGCACGGGTCTCAAACTTCCAAGTTAAAGGAGGAAGACGGATGGTGCTATAACCTCCAAAAGATGCACATGTTACAATCAAACTTTTTTAGTCCTTCTACAATAAAAGTAGAATGCAAAGTTTCCACCAAAGAATGATTTCCCCATCTTCTTTACTTCTTGTGATTTGCAGAAAGAGTTTCATGTTTCCCAGCTGCATAAACGACCCCCAAATCCACGGTTTCTAAGCAAAATACCTTGTCAGTTTCCTGCAGTGTTGGTAATGCGATCCACCGTGCACGAAGCTTTCAGGCGGCAGAAAAGCTCTGCAGTCCTGCCTGTCCTCCCCTCCCCAGCTCCTTGTCTTTCTTTTGCGTCGAGCATTTGTTCAGGGAGTTTCAGCACTTAGAAAAAGCTCAGCGTGTGTTGATTAGCCTATAATAATGCACCGTGTGTGAATAGATGAATGAAAAAGGATCCCACAAAACCGGCCTGCTGTCATAAAATGGTGTAGAGCATGAGTGGAATATAGCTTCACTTTGGGAGAACTCTAATGCCAAATTTGGCAGATTTTAGGGGGAAAAAAACTAAAAGAGGAAAGGCTGATGTTAGTGTATGCAGACATGCTGCATTTAAAGCCCTCTTGTCCTCCTTGATGTGCACAGACGAGCGTGTGTGTTGGATGTGATGGCTTGAGGTTTAATTTACAAACTGTGGCTGTTTGTGTTCCAGCTCTTTGAGCATGTGTAAGGTATCTCTGCCATCAACTTTGCTTCAGTGAGCTCTGTTTCTTTGGCCTACTGAACAAAACGGCCCACACTTCACCCCATGCAAATCACTTCACCCCTTCACCCTGAGCTTATCACAGCACAATGTTTACAAAGGTGCAGCTTTCCCAGCCACTGACTCCTGAGGTTTGACTGTTTCTCGGTTCTTATGCTTCTGTGATATTTAGGATTAAAGTATTGTTTTTCTAACTGAAGATTTTAAAATTCTAAAACTTTAGTTTATGAAACTTCACCTATGCCAAACAATCTGCATTTGTCACGCTCTTGTTGCATTTTTCTCGTGATGGAGGCCATATATAAAGAACATTGAGCTAAAATGGAATTTCTGTGTATTTCTTCATTCAAATCAAATCAGGAACAGACGAAAAAAGGCGTTTTAGAAAGCTTGTAGCTGTGACCTAGAACCTATAATCGGCAAGGAACAAGCTCCCTGCTCTGCTCCATTCTGATGCATTCACTTGTTACTGCCACTCTGCAGTAACAATGTCCTAGAAAACAACACAGGTTTTTTGATTTAGGCTGAAAATGACTTTTACAATAGATCAAAATGATAAGGGTGGGACTTTAAAATATTATCAAGTAACACATTTATTGTTGTGATAGTACAAATTGCACATTGTGCGAGTTTTTACTTCTCTACTAACAGTCACTTTCCTCTAGTCTCACAGTGAACTCTTCACTCCTGGTATCTCTCCACCATTTGTTTTGGCTCCACGCGAGGTTGTGCAAAAAAGTGATGTAGAAATGGCTGGACAGTTGGAATGTTTAAGACTTTGGATGAGGCACTGAATTGGAAAGTTCATTTAAAAGGATTTGGAAAGGTTCCCCTTAAGTTACCGCAGGGTATTGGATGGAATGGACTCCACCTCTACTCCCCTCTGTGCCCCTATAGCTGCTACAGCTTTGGCACGCATTTTGGTAAAAAGCAGGTTTTGTACAATCTGTGCAGCTAATTCCTCCTTAAAAGTGTCTCTTGCAAAGCAAGGTAGTTGAGTTTCTCACATTCTCTTTGAGCCAGCGTGCCAACGTGAGTTAGCAGGATGTATTATAGATAAAGCAAAGCAAAGATCATTGATTTTGTATTTTCTCATCAGCTCTGTCACTGATGCCAAGAGAGTGTCCAGATTCCTTCGCTGTTTCTTTCCCCTTTTCAGCTGCCATTTTGATTTCATCCTATAAGGCCTTTGCTGAGTTCACAACCCTTTGAAATGAGGGGAAAAGCCTGTAATCCAGTTACTGGAGCTGCAGCATGCCTTCTTGCATTCTGAGAGAATACTTGCAGCACTAATCCCACTGTCACCAAGAGAGCACTTTGCTACCTGATTGTTTTTGGCAGCTATTTGATGTATTCTCTCATTAAAAGGTTGGTGTGGAGTGTGCTAAAATGTGCTACACTTAGTTTTGTTATGAGTGTTGTTGGAAAAAAAATATTTAAAAAAAGGTAAACATGTAGCTTGGGTAAAAAAACCCCCAAAAAACTTGAAAATATAGATCAAAACGAACAAACAATTAGACAGATTTTTTAATGGATTGTTTTCATTGACGCAACCACAAGGAGGCACCACCCAGTGCTTTCAGCTGCCGATTCCAGGCAAATGTAGATTGTGTCAAAAAGGGCATCAAATGAAAAACCAAAGCTAAATTTAATATATAAACCCCAAAAAGAACTCCACGCTGAAGTTTCTGACTGAGCTGTTTGATGAGATCTTGGAGAGTGAGAAGATGCCTGAGCTGCACTGTGTTTCTTTGAAAGTCTGGACACAGAGAGAGGCATTGTAGTTGAGGAAGTCTGGAGTGGCAGAGATGAGCGTTGGAGTTCTTCAGGACACGTTTGAGATCTGCAAGACGGTGGATAGGTGTGCTGTAGGTGTGACAGAGGAATTCCAGGTGGAGGTGGACCTGTACCAAGAACCAACTTTGAGCTTCTTCTTGTTTGCTGTGGTGAAGGACAGACTGACAGATGAGGTTAGACAGGAATCTCTGTGGATCATGATGTTTGCAGATGACACTGTGATCTGTAGTGAGAGCAGAGAGCAGCTGGAGGAGCATCTAGAGAGGTGGAGGTTAGCTCTGGAAAGGAGAGGATGAATGTCAGCAGAGTATTTGTGTGTAAATGAGAGGAACTCAAGTGGAACGGTGAGGTTACAGGGGGCAGAGGGGAAGAAGGTGGAGGACTTTAAGTACTGAGGGTCACCTGTCCAGAACAGCATAGAGTGAGGGAAAGAGATCAAGAGGCAGGTTGGAACGTGTGGAGGAAAGTTTCAGGTGTGATGTGTGACAAAAGAGTGTCTTCGTGAATGAAAAGAAGGGCGCAGAAGACGGTGGTGAGAGTGGTCAAGAGACCCCTCATAAAGAGCTGGAGGAAGCAGAGCTGAAGATGTTGAGGTTCTCTTTGGGAGCAACCAGGTGGGATAGATTCAGGAATGAATCCATCAGAAGAACAGCTCATGTCAGATGCTTTTGAGATAAATGGGGAGAAGCAAATTGAATTGGTTTGAACACATTTGGAGGAGGCACAGTGATCACTTTGGTGAAATGATGCTGAGGTTGCTATGAGTAGACCAAAGAGGAGGCTCCTGCAGGACGTGAGGGTCGTTGGTGTGGACAAGGAGGGTGCAGAAGATAGGGTTAGAGTGAGGAAAATACGACTGTATAAACGTTCTAAAAGTGACTATTACAATAGGGTTTTTTAAGCTGAGGTTGTAAAAGTGTGATGATGACATGCCATTTAATAAGGCCGTTTTTGCCAAGAGGCATCTTCAGTGAAAACTGTCTTTAAAAGAGTCAAGTAAGAGGGAAACCTCTTATTTAAGGCCAACTTGGAAGTGCAAAATTCTGCAATTCTTTGATTGCCCACTAAGAACTGGTTGCACAGGTGGATCCATTACAATATTATTATTATTATTATTCATGTGCTAAGAAAGTCTACATTTGTAGTCCTCTGAAAACATTAGAACTGAAGTTCACAGAACACATTTGAGGAAGTAAAGCAACATTTTTTCATCACATTTTCGAAAAAAAACTTCATATCATCTTGTTTTAGTAAAATCAAGCATAAGTAAGCTATAGCCAATCTTAAAAGTCTCAGAAACCACAGCAGTGCAACATGAAAAGACTTTCAGGCTGTAGCCTACGTAGCAATGTTACTTTGCATTTAAGGTTAACGACCAAGCTTTCTCCTAATTATTTTAAATACCAAGGAGCAAAACTCGTATTTAATCAAATGTTATTGTATCAAAGTGTTTTTTAAGGGATATTTTATGAGGCGCAACAGGAGGTCATTTGAAATTCGCTTTTGGTTCGTGGGTGGAACTGTTGGCGCAGAAGTTAGTTGCGCTAATTTCCCAGAATTCCTTTGTTTACACGCTCTGCCACTAGCTTGTAGCTCCCCACACGCCCAAGCTAACTTTAGAGTAGCAAAAAGAAAAAAAGGCAAGCAATATCAGAGCTATCCGGTTTTGGCCACAGTGGAGAGAATGAGCTGTTAGGACAAATATTTTCAAGAAATGCATTCATTCTTCCTGGACTTGGAGATTTTTGTGGCAGGTAAGGAAAAATCAAATAAACATGAAAAGAGGTTGTGAGTATTTTGAACTTGGTTTGATTTTTGGGGTGATAAACAAATCAGCAGATATTTCACTTTAAGCATTTTTTACAGCAATGTTTTGTTAGCTTAAGCACAAGAATAAATTAAATATATGTTGGTAATTATTGAATCATTTTGAGTCATATTTGTTTTTATTCAGGGTTAGTTCTTTAAATATTCCGTTTTATAAATCAAGAGGCACTATTTAGTAGTGAACTACCTTGGTGTAAAAGCATTGACATAGAAAAAATGCTGCATGAGTTAATAGAAGAAATGTGAAGGACTATTACCCAAAAGTCAAAGGCATCATGGTATCATAGCTAATGGAGCAAATGTGGCAATTTTTCAAGGACTGTTGGATATCTTTGTTCTGCTTTAACCCAATTTAGCCTAGCTTGTTGTAAACATTAGGTTTTAAATGGCATCTTCAGACTCCTTTGGGTAATGTTGTTTATTTGTCCAATACTGAAACCTTTAGAGCAAGGCCTCTATGTAAGTTTAGCTTCACAAAACACATGAAAAACAGTTATACGGACAAAGAACAAATATTTGGGCTGTTGTTTATGCCGCCGAGCATATTTTTTTTTTGTTCACTAATCTACGAGTATACAGTCTGTTAACTTGTTGCAACTCTTCTGCATGTCTGCAGTGGCTCTCCAGTTTTTCACAGCCAGCAGGTCCAGCTGCTTTGCAGGCTTTGAAGGACCACCCCAGCATGTTCGCACATCACTGGAAGGGCTGAAGTGTTTGCCTTTCACTTTTACCATAACACGAACAATTTCAGCCACAAATGTGCAAAGCACGAGGCAGGGGCCACAAGTGCAGGAGGACGCAGTCCAAGTTCCCTCTGACGAAGAGCCCGGCTGCTTCTATTCTTTGCGTGCTTTTATTTTTTTAACCATTATCCAACTGAAGCTGTGGCTCGTATGCAGATGAATTCATTTGCAACAGGAAGCGTGTTTTTCTTCATGGAGGAATGTGCACCAGATTCACAGTAATCAGATTTGTTTCTGGCATGATTACACCCACCCACCCCCAAAAGCTTCCTCTCACGTTGCACCTTTGTTGGGCCTCAACAATTTAAGGAAGAGGAGGATACGGGTAGATGGAGAGGGGGAAGGGAAGAAACAGAGGAGGAAAAACAAAACTTGCTGACACGGGGCATAACTTAATTTCCACGGTAAGGGGACAGCTGTGCATGGTAATCTGCCATGGCAGCCTATTCAGTCTTCAATGGCTGGCTTGACCCGCCAAGAAAAACTCAAACTGCAGCCAGCCCCTTCTGAGTGAAGGAGGTGGTGACCTGGCCACCATTTATGGGATTGTTTTAAAGAAACAGACCCCTCTCACTTGTTATTGATAGCACGCTCATACACACCCACGTGCACACGTACACACATAAAGCTAAGTCAGAGGGATATGTTGTTTTGAAAGTTATGTTTACACGACAATAAGAAAACATCACATTATGACGTTTGTTTGACCAAAACTTTGTTTGATTGAAATCTCAGTAAAACTTCTTATCGTCTTCCTTTTTGACCTTCTGCAACCCCCAAACAGAAAAATTGTATTTGAACAAGTAACGGTATAGATCCTAACGAAATGGAGCAAAGAACGTGCGAAATATAAACAGGTAATTTAAAAACACTGACTGTATATGAGAACTGGACAGAGGGCGGTGTGATATCAAAATAGCTTAGATCAGGCTCCAATGAAATGAAGTCAATTCAGTCGTAGCTTTTTTTGTGATATAGACGTTGCAACATTGGAAGAATACAAAGTATAGACTGAAGACAGTTGGCCAAATAAACATCTTACTTTGGCTTTAACTCTGATAATGCCTGCCATGTACTGACTGACTCAATAAGGTAACTAATGTTGTTGTTGAGCATGGTCAGACCTGGGCTCTTTGGCAGACTTGATTCAAACGAAAGCGAAGGCTTTATCCTGCTTATTGAGTTTTTCTTGTTTTCACATTCAACTTTCAAGAGTGGACCAGAGTGCCTTGGTGTCACAGTACATAGTGCCTGACCTTGATACAGACATTCAAAATTGGTCCGCAAAATACAAAGCTCGAATAAGTGAACTATACCAACAGGGATTGCACCTCCATGATTTTTTCTCGCATTGCTTTGCTGCCCTTGTAACTCCTGGCCAATGACTGAGGAGACCTTTAGTCACATGGTTTTGTTTTCAAACTGTGTTTCATAACAAAAGTCTGAATGCAGAGCAAACACAAGGTTCAGGGCTCGATCTAGATCAAATTAAGTATGAATAAACCTTTAGTGATCTGATTAATTACAAAATAATTCAAGATTTTAAGAGACTGCTTGCAGTTAGTGACATAAAAAAACTACTTCTATATATTCTGAAGTACTTTATCTTTATATCTTAAAACATAATGTATAGGAACAAGTTTGACCTTTTGTTAGTTGGAACATAAAATACATCAGTTTATCCAGGGCAAGTTGGGCTGCACCACTATAAATTAAACTGATTTTTGTGTTGTTGTAATGAGGCCCAATGTTTTATTACATTTCCCGGGAGTCAAAATGTGATAAACCTCTAACACTGATTATTACATTCTCAGTGTTAATTTGCACATCACAATGGTTAAATCAAACATACATTAAATCAGCAATAACTGTTGTTTTTTTTAATGTAAAATAAATAATGAGGCTATAACTCTGGAGTTGTGAGAAGCTGATAGTTTGGCAGGGAAAGTCAATAGGGGCCGGGGTCTCACTCCATTAAGCTGACCCCCAGGGCCGCGTATTCATTCCTCACACGTTCATTTCCTCTTTTATGCCTCTCTCCTCTTTCACATTGGGGAGCTGGCAGCGCTGCAGCCGCTTGCAAAAACGGCTCCGGTTCAAACTGTAGGTCATAAATATGTTGTTTGGCGCATGAGCTGATGTGGCTTTGTTAAGCAGAGGACCGAATGGGAGCCTGCAGAGTCAACAATGAAAAGGCAGGCTGGAGACAAGAGGGAAGAACAGCTTTAAGTCTTTTAATGTTTTACATTTTTCTGGCATGCTTTAGTTTACATTATAGGTATAATACATTTTTAGGCAACATGTAAACTTGAACTTGCTTAAATATAAACATTAGCTTTTTTGTCCATCCGTCTCCACAAGAGATGTTTGTCATTCTCTATGTACTTTGCAGATTAGTAAATGATCCTTGGTGGCTCATGGTGACCTTCACCACACCGTTTAGATGTTCTTTTCTTTGTGTTGTGTGTCCTGCAGGGGCATTTGTAAACATCTTCAAGTGAAATCCCCAGAGCAAACACATCTGAAAGCCTTCAGCGGCTCGCTCTTCGCCCTCAACTGAAAGAGGTTCAGAGCAGGGGGACGCCACTGTTTGAAGTCCAGCGTGTGGTAGTGAAAGAAGCGCTGAGTGAGGCTCGGAACGGGAAGTAACTACTTGAATTAAAGGGCTGAACTCAAAGTAAACAAGTTAAATCCATTTTTTAACACTTTGGTTTTTTTATGTCTACAGCAAAATGCAGTAATGCAGTTCAGCACAGAAAAATGATATTGACAGAAAAACAGGAAGTAGATTATGTTTAAAATCTCAACACTGAAGTGACACAAGCTCCACACCAATGAATTATTTGGCCTCCAAAGATCAGGTTTAGATGAGCAGCAAAAAGCAGGACTGAGGGATTAGAGTCATGAATAAAACTCTGTTTCCCTCCAGGATGGAACAGGAAGGTTTTATGGCACCAAAACTCAAACCAAAAAAAAAAAAAAAAAATTCAAATGGGGAAAACATCAATTCTTCTGTGTTTGATTCTGCAGATTTTTTTTATTTTATTTTTCTAAGATTGCAACTGGACATTCATATATGTTTTTCCTTTGCCCCAAATGCCAAAATGTAAATTGTAAACACTGTAATTGCATATTGAGTCAAAAAATGTGTAAAAAATATTTTAAATGAACAACATAATTTGGTAGATGTTGGATAAAACATCTGGAATTCCTTTCCAATCCTATTTCCACCTCCTCCTTATGCATGTGACAGTGATTCTGAGGATGAGTAGCTTTAAGGAAGGAGGCCGCCTTTTGTTGAGCAGCTCAAATGTCACAAAGGCTGTGCAACAGGGACTTACCAAAGACTGGAACAAGAAACAGAAGTTACGTTTGTATACATCTGTACGTGTGTGTGTGTGTGTGTGTGTGTGTGTGTGTGCGTGCTGTGGGGATGGTAGAGAAGAAGGAAAAGAGTGAAAGTGCTCAGGCTGAGGTTGTGGCCGGGTGTTGGGGGTGTTTTGGTCAGACAGGCAGAGGAAAAGCAGGGATCCCCAGGAATGAGCTCGGATGAATTTCCAGAATGTTAAGTCTGATGTTTTCAGGTCTTTAATGCGCTTTGGAAAAATACATATGGAATACTAGTGTCTTAGTTATTTCTAAAGATCAGAAACAGATCAATTCCTCTGGGATAACGTTTTGAAATGCGAAAATCTGTGTGAGCTGATTACTGAGCCGCAAGAAAGTGTTTCACTTTACAACTAAAGGAAAGGCTAACACGCTTTAAAGAGTAACTGATTTTTAAAACTATTTCAAGACAGATGTTAGTCTTAAAGGTTTTTAAATCCATCCACAGCAAAACAAAAAAGGACAAAAAATAGTTTTTACAAACAGATGGAAGGTAAGCAGCAACAAACGAAGCAAAAGCAAACCACACATCTTAGTTTTTGGATGGTCAGATTTTCATAAGAAGTGATTCTAATACAGCTATCGACTAATTGTTTACTGTTATTATGAATGGATCATGAATGATATTATTGTAAATGGGATTATCTCGTGACTGCAGGAAAAAATAATAAAGTAAGCAAACAAAGTTTATTTGAAGCATTTTTCACAAAGTGTTTAACAACACAGCTCAAATATCCAGCAAAAGTAATTTAAAACAAGAAATAATATAAGGTAAACATCTTACCAAAATAAAAAAAAAAATCCCAGTTAAAAAGATAAAGGAAATAACTTTGGAGCAAAATTTAATCTGAGTCATTTTGATCAAATTTAATCAGCAACTAATGTAATTTTGTCAAAATGAGCAGATCAGAAATGATGAGTAAAAATGCAAGTGTTTCATTTTGATTTGATTCACATTCTCATGTAGTTAATGCTTCTTCTGGCTCTTGTTGTCATCGTTTGCTATCAAAAAAACATTTTAAAAATATCTAACTTTGCTGTTTTTAATAAACGTGCAACAAACTTAGGGAGCTCACACACTACAGAGTGCACAAAACATGACAAAAAGGTAATCAAGCTCCTTTATGGCTTATAATTAAAAAACCGTAAAATAAAAAATTAATTAAATTAGAATCCGTTTCTATCAGAGTAACACGAGCTGTGCAGCTGTGGCATAGCATAATTAGAAAAAAAAAATCACAATTTCTATGCAAAAGAAAATATTTGCAAAGCATGCTAAATGTGCTTTAAAAGAGTCAGGTAGATAACACAAGATCTTTCCAAGTGAGCAGAAGATCCAGCCTGCAGCTTTTACACCATGCACTCTTGTTTTTTAAGCACAGCAAAGCAGCCTGAGATGAGGTGATAAGGCGTACCTGAAGAGCCTCAGAAACACATAAACATTTCTTTTTTTCCTGCTGGTGTGGAGGAGGCTTGTCTGCCTTGCCTGCCTTCCATCTGTCAAAGTGCCGGCTCTTCCTCTGGGAATCCTGTGGCTTTTTTCCTCTTATTTTCTTTCAAAGTAGGCATTGCAGCACGTTTTGCTGGGTTTGTGGTCAGCTTCAGAAACGAATGTAGCTGCTGCAGTGAGTGATGGCAGCAGAATAGAATTTATTGACACAATTTATTGACTTTATTGACTGCTTAGCATGAGGGATGTGATTATTTACGGACGCCGTCAAGAACCAGACCCCAAAGCTGGATTTTGGAGAGAAAAAGATGTAAATATTTGGATTAGAGTCTGACCTGCGGCTTCACCTCAGACAGCAGGCATGGAGGCTGCATCATTCACACGCCACCACTGCATTCTCAGCCTTTAAGTTAGCGTTCCTGCAGTAGCAGAACCTAATCATTAAGGATTTGTTAAGTAGAACTTAATGTTTGTCTCCTTTCTGAACAGAGTCTGCAGTCTGGGTTGAGATGAATGACTCATCTCTTTAATGTATTAGCTGTGAACTGGAACGGAAACACAACCAGACAGTATTGTTGCTCATTTGTGTCACTTTCTGTGCTTTTCTTCTCACATTTGTTTGGCACCTTCATATTCAAACCCCAGAAGAAAGAAAGAAAGAAAAAAAAAAGTTGAATGCTTTTTCTCTCTCCTAATTATTAGTTCAATATTTGAAAAAGTTGAACGATTTCGTTCAATAGTTTTGCCCAAAGCAACCAACTGTCATGGCTATGAGAAGAACTGATTCCTTTTCTTCCTTCTGCCGTTTCGTTTTACATCTGCCCCTGAGTGAAGTATCAGCTTCCAATGGGTCCTTGGCCTTTGTTTGAAGAAAAGGAAACAACAGCTGTTGCTTTCACTGGATTTTCTAACCCGGAGTCCTTGAAGGAAATAAAATACCCCATTTTTGAAGTGTAAATTCCCCTCACCGAGGAAACTGCTCCACATGAACGCAAACCAACAGTTTTTGTTGAGATTTTCACAGTTTTAGTCTTTCTTCCCACATTTCAGAGACAGTTTTTTTTCTTTGTCTTTTCGAAGGGTGCAAAAGAAAAAAAAAAAAAGTTCCAGATTCAGCTCCATCTTTCACCTGTCTCGTTATTAGCAGTGTTGAAGGACAGAGTCAGATCCCCCCCAATTACTGTGCGAATGAGCCGCCTCTCTTCTTCCATCCACCTGTTGACAGAGTTGCTAAATGAGTCCTGGGCAGGAATGTTAATCATAGAATTTGACATTTTGTTGGAGATTTAGACTTTAGCCTTTCATCAGACCTCTCAGACAGATGGCTCTTTCTGGGCATAAAGATCAGGACTACATAAGGTTTGCAACCTTTTTAGGGCACTGTTTACCAAAAGATGTAGTTTAGTCTAATCATTAGAACTGCTGCAGGAGCTGTAGAAAGTCCTCCAGATCAAGATAGACTTAAAGTCCAACTCCAATCAGTTTTTCATCTATTTTAAAAAGTGTTCCAGTGGTCTTTTCATTACGATTATGCAGCTTATAGCCAAAATCCAAACACCTGTGTTGTTTTTTAGGACATTTTTTGCAGAGCAGCAGGAGCCCATTAGAAATTCTTGTATTATTTTACATATGTCCTCCATTATAGGAAAAATGCTGCAAGGACACGTTAAAGACACCATAAACATGATTTTCATATAAGAGCCTTTTTTTTAAGTGATTTTACATGGCCATTACTTCTCAAAATAAATGGTTCGCACAACCGGATACATTCTCGTACAATCCCAGGTTAAAAAAAAGTAAAGTATTTGTTTGTTTTTTTTAAATGCAAAACAACAACAGATTCTTTGCTTTAAGCTTGGAAAGTTGCACAAAGGCTGCATGATAAGGTTAGTTTGGGAAAATCATCATAAATGTTGATGCTTCGGGGCGAGAAAGATGATCAAACAAAGTACAAAGTAATTGCTGAGCATTAGGGTGCCGGTTCAGCTCTGGAGGTGTTTGAAGTGCGTCTTTGTGTTGTGTATGTGATTTGTCCTCATTTCAGGGAAAAACCACAATGTTTAATCTTGACATTGGGCACGATGCCAAGCTGTGCATGTCTGGTTGTGGTTAACCAGCAAAAGGAAAGATCCTCTGGAGGCACCCCCGCGTGTTCGTCGACTGAGCTCAAACAAAACTTTACTTTAGGCCTTTAGGCAGAGCCATGCTGAGTATAAAGCATTTACGGTAAAATCAAAAAGAGACACACTCAACCAAAAAAAAAAAAGATAATAAGAATTACAAGTTTATTTTAAACAGGTGTGATCATTTAAGAAATGTGGTTTTGTAAAAATATGAATGGAAACAGTCTCTGTAATAATTTTTGCAAATAACTTTTATTTAAAGTCTGTTTCCATTTATCTATATACACTTTAGAAAAATAATTATTCAAAGATATTCTAGTCCTGCGGTGAACTATTAAACTCTTCAGGATTAAGCCTCCTATCACCCAGCAGTAGCTGCATAGGCACTGGAAACCACATGACCCCGAGCAGAAAGAAGGGGAGATAGAAGACGGATGGAGAAAATTCAACCCAAAAAACGACTATAAGTATAAGGAAACAATTCCCAGTAATTCAATGAGTCTTCAGTTTCATAAATCTGGAGGTTAGTTTATTCCTCCTTTAAAGTGTTTACATGCAAACACCTGCTACCAGATGATGTGGAGTCCTGCTAGGTATGCAGCTTTTGACATGAGCAAGACTTCAGTTTTGAACCTCTAAAAAGTATTTATGTCTCCACTGGAAACAGTTTATCATGGCCTTCTCGATTCAGATGTCCATTCAAACTTTTCAATTTACCAATTGACCTCAATGGTTCAGTGGGCATCAGACTGGAATTTAGAACTAGCTTGAGCGTGCGGGAATGGGATTTTTACACATTCATTTGATTTGTTTTGCTTTCACGTTGCACTTTTGAGAGCCAAACACCTGGACGATAAAACAAAGTTGAGACTGCATGTTTTAGGGAGGTATAATTATTGACCATGAAGTGATCTTGGAAAGTGTTCATCAGGTTGGTGACAAAATGCATCCGGGTCAGCTTTTTTACATACAAAACCTTAGAATTTTCTTGATTCCTTGTTCCACTGAGGTTAAATATTAAGACTGAAGATTAAAACAGATATAAGTGCAGAATTTAAAATCTCAGAATTTAAATTTTAGCTAACGGGGAAATGATGATGGAGTCTGTTAGCTGCTAAAAGACCCAATCACAGACAAAGATAATCTACTTATATGCCTGTTTTTGTTGTGGGACGATTGTTGTTTTTGTTTAGACTGTAAGACTCTACTGAAATGCATGTCTAGATAATGCTGCTGTTTGAACAGTATGTTTACTTTCTGCTGTTTTGTTTGCTGTTTCATTCAATTAGTCCAGAAATGAGTGGTAATTAGGGTGCTTTGGTGATGGGAGGAGTCACCCCCATATTAAAGAGCTCCAGTTTGAGTGGAGATGTCATGTTGATTAGCAGCTTGTTGTTGCTAAGCAGGCTGCATTTTTGCTGATTTGGTTTCCAGAAAACCACTCATCTTTTTAAGAGGGACGTGGCTGCAGACAATATGGTGCCTGACATCATCAGCCGGAAGCAGAAATTAAACGATTTTAAGGCTAAAGTGACGAATTTTGGATAAACCTTTTTCATTATTGCTTAAAATGGGAAAAACCTTTAGGGCTGCAAGTTTTTTTTCCAACCAATATAGAGGGTGCTTCCTGTTCCAGACAAGGACTTACAGTTCCGGATGTTGATGTCTGCAACCAGGTTCTCTTGCATTTATTTTATTTTTTTGAGAATATATCTTCATTGTTTAACTTTTCTTTATTTTGAAGTAAGAGAAGCTTTGGAACTCCTTTTTGTGGATTCACCCTCCCTGAGGGTTTGCTGGTAGTTCTCCAAGCATTCTCAATGGAATAGGTTGGACAACCTATTCAAGTGGTAAATGAGGATACATCACTGTAAAACTTGAAGAATAAAGATTTGTACTACCTACCTACCTGTACTACCCTGTTCCCGGACCAGGAACTGCTCCTGGACCCATCTTTTGAGGTGGTCTTGGTTCGTTTCCAATCGGACTGAGCTTCAGTTTGCTTGAGATTCCTCAGTCTGAATACAAAACCCTCTAGGAGCAGAATAACTGGACCAAAATGGGCAACGTAGCCGAAAGTCATGTGATGTGGACATATTAGGAATGAAGCGACCGGTGAGCCACAGACAAATGTAAAGCATTGATTGTTGTGTTATCAAAGAGGAATAACTGGTCCAGCTGTTTACTTGTTAGAACGTTTATTCTAACACCGCTGAAAAGGCTTCTTACATGCTTTTCTGTGTTTCGTTATGCTGCAGGCGCTGCTGTGACATCATCCTAATAGCTGTAGCTTATAGTTCAACGATGAGACTCCACAACTCATTGAAACCTGGTCGGGTGAATACAGGCTGGTTAAAACAACTTTTAACCTGATACACATTGTTTCTCACTGTTTTGCCAACAATCTATGTGTCATAAACACTTAGTGCATCCTACCGTCATACTCTATGTCTCCTCGGTTCTGCAGTTGTTAATATTCTCTGAGTTAAAACACACATGCCACTTCTTCTTGCCAGAAAAAGTCTTGCAGAATTCCTCCACCGTATCAAAGTAACAAGTAAAAATTGTTGTTCCTGACGTTCAAAACTGGTAATTGAAAAATCCCGTTGAGGACTTTAAAGCGCTGCACCACTGACTTTCACAGTTCCTGGCCAATGACTGAAGAGATCTTAGTCATGTGGTTTTGTTTACAGGCTTTGGTTCAAAACAGAAATCTGAATACATACCAAATGCAAGCTTCTGGACTTGATCTGGGCCAAATTGAGGTCCGAGTCCAACAAATTTTTCCAGTCTGAATACATCCTTAATTAACGAAAAGAAAATCTAAATGTTGTAATTTAGCTATAACTTTAGGTAGTAAAACACTTTTTACTGCTTTTTGTTTCAAAACACCAGTAAAAAAAGAATTTTGGAACATTTCCCAAAATGTCCCATTTCCCTTGGGAAATATATGTCCCATTTGGGAAATGGGACGTCCTCTTGACACTGGGCCTGTTCCCCTCCCCACCCGTTTAGCGCCTAAAGAGTCCAGGATAGGGCACTGCTAAACTAACAAATCCTCAAAAGACAAAGAGCAAAGGCCAAACAGACACGTCTAACTTTCCAACACTGTTTTTGTAATCTCCGGTCACCAGATAAGATCCCCTCATGTATTTAACTTTTTATTCATGTAGTAACAGAGGCGGTTCATTGGTTTACATCCTTTCAGACCCTTGATAGTTGTGAGGCATGTGTACTTTGGTGAAGCCTCAGGTTTGAGTGAGTTCATGCAGCGTAGCCCAGATTAGGTTCATCTAAATACCTTCACTCAGCAACCTCTATTGTCTAATGAGCAGCTTTTGTGTGCTTTTTGTCGCTCACAGTTGATCAACAAAGGAAAGCATGTTAATGGCTCTCAGGGGAATTAAATCCAATCAAACAAAGTGACCACAACATGAAACCTTCTGATCTTTTTGAAATCCCTGCCTCAGTGAGCTCCACAGCAGCCAAAGTAAACAGCAGCTCATACAGCTTCAAACTGAGCAGCATTGAGATGTTTAAGCCTCCCAGATTGCTGTAAAGCTTCTGGGTTGTCAAGAACTTCTGGCTGGAAAATGTAGTGTAAAGATTTGATGAGCCAAAGATGTCTCATAAAGTGAAAAGAGGTTTAACTACAGGTAAACTTGGAGGTTTATCACTGCAAGAAAGACTGAATGCAGTTTTAACTCAAAATAACTCGGCCGGGTTGACCCCTATGACAGTTTAAATTTGTGTTAAAGAAGAATAATGTACATCTCCAGTCATTTAAAAGTTCAAAACTTTAAAAAGTATTCATAAAATTTGATGAACAAAATAATGTTGGTCTTGGACACAAAAGAGGTTTGTTTAAATAAACCCCTTTTGTGCCTGAAGATCCACAAACCCTTCATCGTAACATATCATAGACAGTGGAGGTTTAAAGTTTCCATCAGTTTGCTCGGTTGCTGGACGGGACAAGTCAGAAGTAAAGATGTGTAGCTGAAGAGTTTTGTGCGTTGAACTATAATAGCCCACGATTCACGTGTTTCGTTTTTTGTGTTGGCTGGAAGCCATGAGCAGAAAAAAGAAAGTACTGGAACAGTTTTGCACTACAAAGTCGTTGGTGGAAACGAAGCAACACAAAAAATGTTGTCATACTGCAGCAGACTGCACACCAAGCAAAAAAGATTTACAGACCCCATGAAGACGGAGACAGTAATACTCTCCAGCCAAGCCAGTATTATGCACATTTTTTCTGTCGGAGCCCACAAGCTTTCCGGTAGTGGCTTGGGATGAAGCCCTGAAAGTGTTTCTGCGCTTGTGTGTTTGAGATTTCCAGCCAGCATTTCTTTCCACTTTAAATCTCACTCTGATCAGTATTTAAATTGTAATTGCATGTTTAGATTTTTCGGAGGTCTTTGATGTTAACTATAGTGCACTTTAGGGCACCGGGATAATTACAAATGTTCAACTCGCAGCAGATCTGTTCTTGCGGTTCTTTTATGTGAAGAGTGACGGTACAAAAAAAAACTGAAAAATGATACAAAACATCCCACAATATACAATATCAGTTCTTGAAAACAGGCTGAAAAAATTAGAGACATTTTAAATTTCATTTTTGGACAGACTCACAGCTCTTTAATGTGCTTAAAACACTTAAACTGGTTGTTTTTTTTATATATTTTTGCTATTCACCTCTTACAATTGTTTTCACATAATAACAATACACTGTTATTGTATGTAAAGCAATTAGACTCAGGTTTTCCAAAAGAAAAGAAAACTCAAGTTGTTTTCACTGGAACAAATTGGCTGATAATGCTGTTTTCTCTGCAGCCTAAAGTCATATCTCCATAAATCCAAGATCATTAAAATGTAAAATTTGTGGATCAGATTCTTGCAACGGCCCAAGTTTGGTGGGAAGAACCTGTTTTTTTGTAGATGGCCAGCTGCTTGCAGTTTGGTTGGCCATGGGAAATCTCCTCTCTATTAGCTTGTCTCCTGCCTTTAGTCATCGCTCTTATCTCCCGGCTCAGCCCACTGGGGGAGCCGTCCAGTGCCAAATGGGGAGAAAGATCTCTCCATCAATGGAACCATAGATCAACCCTCCCCCCCACAATGAAGAGCACAACTCTTGTCCCTGGGAGCTGCCTTCAACTATCAGAGCTAGCTTCAGGCCTTCCAGCTACTAAACTCTTTTGATGAACGAACAATTAGAGCTTAGGGTCAGCTGAGGTCCATAGGGGTCAGATGCCTTCTAAGCCAAGCATTTTTTTAAGATTTCACTTCTGTTTTTCAAACTTTCATCACTTTTAGTTGAAAAGGAATTAAGTCCATTTATCACAACTTATGAATGCTGCTTCACGTCCTGTTATTACTATTTTTTTGTAAATCAAATAATCCCTGTTTTTGGAGAATTTCATTCATTCATTCATTTTCCAATCCGCTTTATCCCTTTCGGGGTCACGGGGTTGCTGGAGCCTAACCCGGCTACTCATGGGCGAAGGCAGGGTACACCCCTGGACTGGTCGCCAGTCTGTCGCAGGGGCCACAATCACACACCCATGCACACTCACATTCACACTAGTTATGATGTTTTTCGCCAAAATGTAAAAACCTGTGTAGTTTTCTGGGACATAGTTTCTGCAGAGCGGCAGGAGTTCATCTGAGTTGTGGGCTGGAGTGTTGGTGTGCAGCAACTCCGCCCCCTTTCCCCTCTCCGTTGCTCTCTGTTTACACGCTCTCCTTGCATCCCCTCACATCCCCAACCTAACATCACTGGTTCAACAAAAATGGCGAGCAACATTAGAGCTTTCCAGCCATGAAGTTTTGATGTCAGCTTGGACGAGGAAAACGAAGACAGTCGTCCCTTTCACGTCTCCAGCTGGTCCAGAACATGTTCTGGTTCTGGTTGCCGCCTCACCCACATCTTGGCTACCCTTTACTGGCAGCTTGTGAATTTTAGAGTTCCTTTTAAAGGTTATACTCTACTCTTTGGGATACCACGGTTTAAGAGGAAGCTCAGAGAGGAAGCAGCATTTTCAATATGTGCACTGAGGCTGTGGAACGCTTTTCCACTGAGCATTTGGCAGGCAACTTCACTGTCCATTTTTAAAAACGTTTTAAAACTCTTTTTTAATCGACAGGCTTTTGACACGCATGAGACGCTCCTCTGCCTGTGCTTTTTATTTTTTGAGTTGCTCTTGCTTTAGTATTCTTGTTTTTGTATTGCTTTTATTTTTTACTGTCTTACTGTTTAAATTGCTTTAACTTTTTTGTTGATATTTCTTGTAGATTTTGCTGTACGGCGCCCTGTTTGACTATGATCATGTTAACGCTTAATTTTCATTACTACGCCCTCCATCATCAACAAAAGCCACACAATTTTCCTCAGAGTGGATCTTTAATGAAAGTATTTTTCTTTTATATAGCTTTGACCCACAAAAAGCTTCTTAACAACTTTTATTCCACTGTGCTTCGTAAGGTTTGAGAGCTCATATTTTTGAAATCTGAGGCCTTTCAAATGTTTTAAATGATTTGCTCGTATATTTTTGCTTTTATTCTTTCCAGATTCTCCAAACTGCAATGATGCCAATTCCTCTAGGTAAAGTAGTCACGTACGCCACACAACCCTTTTCAATAAAAACTATAACGGTGTATCCTCTAAGAACTCTTGTAGACATACCTACACACAGCAGCTCTGAGCACCAAGGACGGGTTAAACATCTGCAGGAGTTTCCTACAGATGTCAAGGGACCCCGACTTCCTCAGGAAATAGACTGAACTCTACCCTCTTCCTTCATGGACTCTATGCTTTCTGTTCACTTCAAACTGTCTGCTAGCGGCAGTACTTTTACATCCTGATGCACACCACAAACCAGAATGAAGACAGCTCTGAGGGTTTAATGATTGCAACAGGAAGCCCATAAGATTCAAATTCAATCTTCTTTTTTTTGCTTGTATTCACACCACAGACTGGAATAAGGAGGTGCTGAAACAGCCAGCTGGTGGTTGGAGGAGTCCAAACGATGCGGTACTTGCTCTTCTTTCTTCTCTCTTCAGGATGGTCTTCTAGTTGATTCACATACAGTTCTTCAGTTAATTGTATTGCTTTACCATGGCTATGAATGCAGTCAAAGCCTAAAAACCCACTTCCATGAAATTGGTGTTTCTTTTAATTTTCAAAAACATATATTAATATTTTTACTACAAATCAAACAAACCAAAAATCCAATACACAAACAAAATAAACAAACCACTAAGCAAACATACATCACTGATTCCTACACGATCTTACTTGATTCAAAACTGTGATAAATAAACAATAACAATAGTAAAATAAGAGAGCTATATTATAACTGAAATTCCCACATAATTCAGTTTCCCCGTCTGTTATTCTGGCTCCCACCTCCATACTTATAGCCCCCTCTATGTGTGTGTGTGTTTGTAAAAAATATCAACCTAAATATCCAATCCTCAACTTAAAATATTAAGGTAGTCCTTCACTCCACTTCACTGCTGATCAAAACCTCAATTTTCATATGAAGGGAAGCAGTCTTTTTTTTCATAACATAAACTTGTTTGAGTTTGCTTTTCCATTCATTTTTTGTTGGGGATATCATGTTTTAGACAGAAGCGTTCTCATGTTACCCTGACAACGGGCCGCATTGTGTATCAAATAGTCCGCCTGTTGTGAGAAAGTGATCTCCAAAAATAACAACAGTAAAGTACAAAAAATTGATGGAATATTTATTTCTTTTGTAAGTGACCGTGGTATAAGTGGAACCATACCAGACGAAGTGTGCATTTTCAGAAATGTAAGCATGACGTGGAAACCCGAACCATGCGAAGCAAAGCGGAATTAATTTGCGTTCATAAATATTAACCTGGTATTTTTTTTGTATTAATTGGGTGCGTTGACAGCCTTACTAAGAAAAATAAAAACCTTTTGTTACCAATATTAAATATACAGTTTTGTCATTGTTCTCCTTATTTATTTTATTTTGGAACTTTCCAATTAAAAAGTGTCTGGTGTGTTTTCATAAACTTCTGATCAAACTTGTCGATTAAGAACAGCTAAATCAATGATCAGGAATGTTTTTGGGCTAATTTGTTGTTACTAACTGAAAAATATAAAAATCAGAACAATGAAATATAATTTGTTTATTTCCTTGTTTTGTTTTTCGTGACAGAATCTTCGCCTGGACTCATTCCTGCATCATTGCTCAAAACATGTTCATTGTTTTTTGTTAAAGACTCACTCCAGTTATCTTTGGCTTTATTTTCAAAGGGTCTCCAGTATTTTAATTATTATTTTACCTTTTTTAGCCAAGAGGGGAAATTTTTTTTTAGAAATTCTCCTCTGAGTTGTGGGCGGGACCGTTGGCATGGAGCAACCCCGCCCCCCTTCCCCTCCCCATCACTGAGAGCTGGGACCTGGGTGCCTGTGGCCTGCCCAACGTATTTTCTAAGTCACAAATAAGCTCTTTTTCAAACTGCATGTTTTCTCTGCTCCTGGTTTTTAATGAATTGAATAAAGAAATACTTAGAAATTCAATTTTAAGTTTAATTATCTCAATATATGTCCTCCATCATTAGAAAAATGCCATAAGAAGTAGTCAAAAAGATGATTTTTTTTTTTTTTTTTTTTTTTACTTGTCCTGTCCAACAGCTGAGCAAACAGATATGAGCTGAGAGCCTCTTGTATTAGACAGATTTTACTCTTACAATCGGGGGTTATAAATCATAGCGAACACAAAATGTATGTTGGTATAAGCCCCTTTTGTAATTTAAACCAAACTTTATTAATATTGATTTTTTTTTTTTTGTCTTTTTTGTTGGACCGGACGGAAAAGGAAAGGGGGAAAAGGAGAGAGTTGGGGGGTGGAGGGGGGGAAAGAGAGATGGTGGATTATAGAAGTTAGAGAAGGACTACAGGGAAGGGAAGGTAGAGTTGTTAATCTACAGGCAACAAAATGCTGGAGCTTATACCCATTGCAATAGTGAGTGTTGGTCTAAAATGGGCAGGGCCTGTCCACACACTCAGCTGTTACATACCTGCCGGCTCCGAGAGTGTTCACAAACTTGTCCACATCCAGTTCACACGCACACTTGTGCATACCAACCAACACATGTAAAGCATTACATTCTGTCATGCACACTATTCGAAGGTGTAAAGGTGAGCTGACGCCTGTGCTCAGGTGAATGTTATGTTAAGCTGAAGTGGATGATGGAATGCACAAAAAAGGAGGGAGAACCCCCAGCCATCCCCACACCAAGACACCCGC
>BSAI01000189.1:21376009-21467453 GCA_036245035.1 Adrianichthys oophorus | reverse complement strand
GGATGGATGGAATTATTCATCCATTGGAGAAAATTCTGAGAAAGATTCAGAAATTGGACAAGTAATTCGTGGTTGGTTGTGTGTTTTGGCAAAAACGTGTTTGCTCCATGCAACGTCATACAATATTAAGATGTTTAGCAGATTTTTTTTGGAGTTTAGCATCTTTTTTCGGGCAAACTTTTGTTCAAAAAAATTGAGACAATGTTCCACTTATAACCGTTTTTATTTATATAATGAACGCCTACATAGAAACACTTTTTAGTTTGTAATAAGCACAAACAGGAGCTATTTTTGTTTTCTGTAAGAAAAAAAAACAAAAAAAAAACAACGCTCTGAATGACATCAAGTACATTCCTATTTTAGTGCATCACTGATTGCTGACAGTTTTTATAAATCAGAGGAAGCAAACTGACTTGTATCACAAGTGAAAACCTGTTTATGTGTTATGCTACTCAGCAGAGCAGTTGCTAGGAGCTTTTTTAGTCTGCAATTAATTTCAGCTCCAGCTCAGGGTGGGTGTGACTGTCCAAATGGCTGGGAGAGTTTGACAGACAGCCAAGAGTGAGGGAGAGGGAGACTGTTTTTAGTGGGTTGATGACGAGTGTGGTCATATGACTCATTGGTTTGCACCATGCACATTTGAAGCCAGATTGTATTCATCTTGGTTTTGTCACCAAACTGCATACTCTTCAAAAATGGGAAAATACACAAAACCAACAGGTTTTAACCCACCTAGAAAAGAGCTGAGCATTCAAGCACCTGCTGTCAGTAAAAGACCACAATCCCAATAGATGTAAAAAAAAAAGAAGACAAAGTACATAGACAACCATAGAGCTATAATATTTAAGATCTTTTTATTTTACAGTTAGAGAAGTCTTTTTCGTTTGTACGGATTTTACTTGGCTCAAATACTTTTGATTGAAAAAAAAAACTCAAATCGCTAATATTATTATTGTTTGTCTCTCGTGTATACTGATATTTAGAATGCAAAGGTTTGGTAAAGTATTGTCCTCAAAGATGAGACAGTTTGGCTGTAAAGGAGCTCAATCCAAACCAGTGAGAAGAACTGTCTTTCATTTGTATTTACTACTAATTCTTTTAATGTTTGAAGGAAGCTGTAATCACATGGATCAAAAGTATGAAACCAAACCTATTTTCACGTTCTGTCAGAGTAAAGCAAGTCTGTTCATCATGTTGAGGTCATTTACTCAGGTTTAACTTTAACAGAGGCCAACAACATCTGGACTCACTAACGGACTGTTAGCAGTTTGCTTATAATTGGCACTGACCCCTTATTCTGAGAGGTCATTGGTCACAAAAGGTTGGGTGGTTCAGGAACAGGAAAATTAACTTCCTGTTATTCAATGATAATGACCACATTAGGTGCAAAGTTAAATAAGGGTCATTAGCAAAAATATCATAAACAAACAGGCTGGAATTTTTTAAATAAAACTAATAATAATTTGAACTTGCAAAGGATTGTGGGGCTTTGCCATCGAGAGACAACATTGTTCTTTTTCAGTTGTCTTGTTCAGAACATCAGTGATGGATCTGAGGATTCTTTGAATGCTGCATGTTCACTATAAATATGAATACATGTCATCAAATGTGTGCAGTGAAGCAACGCTGCTATAAAAAGCAAATGTTCAAGCTGAATATGAACCTCCAGCACCTTTCGCACTCCTCAGGAATCCTTTTCATCGTTATTTGATGGCAGCTTTTTGTTCTGGTATCCAAAAAACATCAACTTTGACTGTGATCTTTGAAGCCTTATGCTGCCTGCAGCGATTGGAAAACGTCTCACTGAGGGGACTGCTTATTGCAGGTCCCGTACCGAGACGAAAAAAAAAAAAAAGCTCAAGGCTTGGCGCTAACTGACTCCATATGGTACAGGTCTGGACATCCAACCGACTTCTAAGACTCGTGCAGACTGGTTTAACATAAACTTAGCATCTCATCTGAACGAGGCCACAGGCAAACCCCCCTTCATGCTCTAAAGTGCAGCATCTGTACACCAATGCCCTCAGTATCCACCTCACCCTTTGCCAAAACTTTGATACTGATTCCACTTTCATTCAGAATCCCGTAAAGGGTCTGCTTATTTTTTCATACAGTCCAAATTATCCACAAAAATCTGACAAGTTTTGTCAAATAATCTTGAAGTGCTTGAACGAGCTGTGAAGAAAAGGTCCTTTTAGTATTTGTCAAAGTCTGAGAGGCTCTCAGGAATTTAGTTTGAGAAGCTCTCAGTGAACGCTGTGGTGAAAAGGACTGCCGGCATTGAGAGCGGACTGGTGAATGCGCGCAGTAAGAAAGACTACAACAGGTAACAAGGACCCACTGCTGAGAGACAGATGGTTGAGCTGCACAATGAGAGGCCCGCACACTGACAGGAAAGCCCTCTGTGCATTTGTGTGAGCGTGCACGTGAGACCTCCTTTAATTTGCTGTATATCAGTTTGTCCAATGAGCAATTAAGGAAGGTGTCAGGAGGATGACTGTTTCACAGAGCCCGTATTGACGTTTCTGCAGGGGTTACTCACTCTGCTCTCTAATGAGCTAACTGAATGCAGCTCCTGAAACAAAAAATAATTAGATGGCTGGAGGAGTTTGTGCTGACACAATAAAGCAAATTCAACATACCAAGCAATTTCCTAGAAAACGTTGGGACATTCTAGTCAGTTTGTTTATCTACATGAATCACAATTAACAAGTACAAGATTCACATGTTTTTTTTTGGCCAAAATCATCTTTTGAGCTATTGTAAAAGTGTTCCCAGTGGTCTTTTAATTATGAGTATACCGTTTTTAGCTAAAATAAACAAACGTGTCTTTTTCCAGGTTACAGTTTCTGCAGAGCAGCAGGACTTCACCAGAAATTCTCCTCTAAGTTGTGGACGAGAACTTTGGAGTGAGCCCATCCTCATTTCCCATCATTCCTTTGTTCGACAGTCTCCTGCTCCCTCACAGCCCCAACCTAAAAATTTTTTTTAAAATGGTAATCAATATCTGAGCTATCCACCTGTACAGTTTTGATCCGGATGCTTCCTCAGGAAGACGAAGACGTACATGGATCTATTCGTCTGCAAGTGGATGTATCGGCATGAAGCTCACAACACTGCTACAGGCTTTTCCAGCCGCATTTTTTGTCTGCTCCTGATTCCTCCATCGTGGGCAAAATGCCACAAGAACATTTTAAAAACACCAAATTCACAATTCTCAATTCAGAATTCCCAATTCAGGATGTGACAAAACCAGCGTTCACATGAAATGCTGTCTCTCTCCTTAACTGTGCAGTCAAAACAGTTGGAAGACCACTGTTGTTCCTTTAAGCTGTATCGATGAGGTTTTCCGCTAGCCGGATCCAATCCAGTCTGGTTTTGTTTCAAATTTCCTTCTAAAGTCACATAACTACAGTGCGAAAGTATTCACAGCGCCTCACTTTATTCTTCCACATTTTATTATGTCACAGCCTTATTTCAAAATGGACTAAATCAGTTTTCTTCCTAAAAAAAATCTTTGAAACCACCCCCCCCATAATGAGAATGTTGACAAAGTTATTTTGAAATTGTTGCAAATGTATTAAAAATAATCCATACACTCTCATAGTCACATCTAAGGACACTTAAAAGTAATTAGTCAACCTATGAAGCATGTTTTTGGACGGTGGGAGGAAACCGGATCGCCCAGAGAAAACCCACACATGAGCGGGGAGAACATGCATTGTCCCCACAGAAGGGACCCAGCTGGGATTTGAACCAGCACCTTCTCACTGTGAGGCAGAAGCGCTGCTCATCTATGCAGCAATGTCATAGGAAAAATTAAATGGCATAAAATCAAACAGACGATCGAAAATCAAGATCTTAGTGGTTATGGCTTTGTCCCAGCTGCCCTTACAGGTGGATATGGGTTGTCAGACCTGTCTGTAAAACTGTACAGGGCATGCATGTGGCCTACAGGAAATATCAAAGTCGGTGAGCCTGTAGAACAAAGATGTTCATGCTCATTTTTTTCTGCGGGCGACAGGTCATGGAGGACACTTAAACAAGACGCAAGGGTAAGTAGGGGTGAAGTAAGTGAGAGGCAGGAAAGTCTTATGAATGTTTTTTCAATTTTCAGACTCCCCAATCCTGCGGATTATGTAAGGAGCCGTACGGGCTGCTCACGTGATAAGCGTGTTCTCCTAGTATCAGGAAGTGTAAATAACAAGTGATAAAGGAGATTTTTGCTCTCATAGTGAGCACAAATAACAATTAAGAATTCCAGCACAGCACTGTTAAATCACAGTGGAGCTCAGATAGCTAATCCCTCCCCCTCCGCCATCCTAGAAAAACTCCTCAGCCAAACCACATCCACCCTGGATCAGACCCAAAAAATGTTTACCGCATCTCTATCTCCTATAAAAATAAATACATTAAATAGGAACTCACACTCCCACAGCTTTTGGTGGCAGACTGAGATGTTTTCTGTGAGTAGAGTCATTCATACTCATGGTTGTCCACATGAAACAGTGAGGGTAACCAATGTTTGCTTTGTGGAAATCCCTTCAGCATCTGCAGGATGAGGCGAGGCCCGCCGTTCAAACCAGCCAATTCCTTCTGTGTCACAGAGAGTTTGTTCTCAGTGGAATTTTGACAGAATTTTCTTAAGAAACTGTTCATGTGTCAAGCTACAGAAATATTCCATCAGAATTATTTTTATCTGAATTGTTTAACGATTCCAATGGTACCTCTAAGGTGCCCAATCCCAAGTCCGAGTTAAATGCAGAGGGTTGGGCCAGGAAGGGTAAAGCCAAGTGTGCAAATCACAAATAAAATTTTTGTAGAAGATTGTGGTGAGAGCAGCCGTGTTGTTGGTTTAGAGAATGAGAAAGAAGCTGGAGGCAGAACTGGAGGCAAAAGAGATGAAGGCGTGGAGGTTCTCTTTGGGAGTGACGAGGATGGATAGGATCAGGAATGAACCAATCCGAGGAACAAATCGATGTTTTGGAGATAAATGTAAAGGAAGACGAAAGAGGAGGTCACTTTGTGAAGAAGGTTTTGAGTGTGCTAAGACAGAACAAGGAGGATGCAGAGGAGATGCTGAGATGAAGGTGGATGATTTGCTGTGGTGACTCCTGTTTGAAAAGAAACCTTCACAAGGAGTTACAGTGGGCCCATGAGATGGCACTCTCATGGAAACAGTAAGTAAAACTGCACAGCATTGACCACACACCACAATAATGAAGTGTAACATTGCACTGCTGTACAGTCCAATCCAGTGCTGCATTGTGCATGAAAGTTTGCTTAAAAGCCCAACATGGTTACATGAAAATGAAAAGAAAAGAAAAATCAGCTAAATTTAGCTCACTGTCGGTGTTTTACATACCACGCCACTGACAAATATGACCTGGTCCTAAAATGTTTTGTTTAAAAAAAACCCACAGTGTCAGGAAAAATAAGGCAAGCTCACACAAGGGCTGCGCTCCGGGACATTTGACCCCAACAAGCAGTTCATCTACTTAGTGTGGTCGCTCTTTTCCATGCTTTGACTTGTTTAAACAAACTGCACAAAGACCGTCTTGAAGAGGAGGACCAATGCTGGGTTTGCTGGACTCTGGTTGGAACTGAAATGAACTTCCTTGAGCAAGAGTCTAACCAGGGATCCTCAAGACAGCACATGAAGGTAAGCACAGCTTAGACAGACATGCTTTTTTATAAAGCACTTCTTTCTATGTTTCTGGGGATGTAAACCCAGCAGAAAAGTGTATACCACCACCCAACTGCAAGAGCTGTGGAATACATTTGTGACTACGCTCAAAGACAGACAAAAAAAGGAGCTCAGGCCAGTGGGGAGTCTGGACTGAGTTTGAGAAACCATGACTTGTTTAAGGCCTTTCTCTCAGTCTTTGAGTCAGTCAAGATTTTCCTTTTGTTCTGGAAGAGCAGCTTTGATTTGATTATCAGAATCCTTTGAAGATACAATGTTCTGTCAATGATGACATTTTTAAACTCAATAATTTGTCCATGAAGAGACTCAAACTTACTCTGCCTTTCGTTCTTTTTCAATCCAAATCACGTCACAAGCATTTATCAGGCAGCCCGCTTTCCTGCAATCTGTTCTTCAAAAGGGTTCCCTGTTAATTAGCCCTGCTTTTTCACTTTTTTATGACTTAAAACAGTCTTTGGGATCCATTTCATTTCAGAACCCACTGTATCCCTTTTGGGGTGACGGGACTCGATGAGCCAACCCAGCAAATGTTGGGGGAAGCCGTGGTACACCCTGAACAGGTCGCAAGCCTGTTGCAGAGTGTCTTTAGGACCTGTGGTTGCAATGAAATGCTCTAAAAATGTCTCACTTTTTACATGTTTGACTTTAAAGCATTAAATGACAGACAAAACACTTAAGAATACGTCATTACAAAATGAATGTATTCATGAACAGCCAATTCTAACTTTTCTAACAAAAGTAAACTTCAAAAAGTAAAGCGTTTTTAAGCGACAACCTTCCATGCTAAACTGATTTAGACTTTTGTTGGGTCATGACAGACAGACGTTTTGACACATCTGGACAAGAGCTTGTTTTTCCCTTTTCCCCATGACCCAGAGAAGAGAGAAGTGGGTGATGGGGGAGCTTCTCCCCTGTCAGAATTGGACTCAACAAACTGTGGACCTAAAGTGAAAGTTCAGGAGCTTACACTTCAAATCATCTGGTTCTGATTTTCTCAGGCCTGTCCAGTGAAACCTGACCTGCTTTAGCGATGAATTGAATTATGAGTCCATCAAATAAATACCATATTCCCCGCTTTGAAGTTTCGTACGTGATGCTAAGTTGTAGATGTCACGTGTAAAAATTATGACCCAATTCCTTTGTGCTAATGCTGTGTGCTCGATGGTCCTGACATTTAGGAACAGTTTTGGCTTCATCTATCCTGACAGGACCCAGACTGACTCATGCCTTTTTTCATTGTTTTAAAAAGTCTTTTTGACTTTTGCAACCCTGTCAGAGGTAATCTGACCCTGCCGAGAGAAGAAGGTACACCACGGTGCAAATGTAGGTTCAACACATTTCGTGAAATTGGTGTGTATTTTTTTTCAACTGGTGAATAATTTACTCCTAAATCATTTGGAAATGCCCATAAAGTGTGCGTGTAATCTTCCAGCAATGCACTCTTTAATTGGGACTGTCATGGAACAAGTTACTTTTGTTAAAACAAGACGCTGCCTGAGGTTTTTCTGATCAAACAAAGGCATGGCACGAGAACAAGCTGGAGGTTCCTGACATTGTTCACATGGAACCGTGTTTTTAGCCTACTTTTAATCACAATAAAGATTAACAAAGAAAAACGTACACAAACAATTTGTGACACTACCATGATGTTGCATTAAGACGTCATTGTCAACACGGGAAATACTGAGTCTGAGTGAGTGTTGAAGACCAACTGTCGTTACTTGAGGAAATATGCAAATGAATGTAGTGCAGAAATGCCACTTTTCCTCTGCCTCTTGTAGGATCTGTTCACAGTGTTGCATGGGTCTGAACATGCAAGTTTTATTTTCACATCGTGTCAAAGGCCTATAAAGGGCATAACTAGGCCTACTGCTGCCTAGCTGGGGATGATTACAGGTTGATCAATTGGTAAAGTTGGAGAGATGTCGCTATTTAAAATCAATATTTTAAAAAGTTGAAAAAGTGCACACAGAATGTTCACAAAGTTTTGTAAATAACTCAATTTTTACCCAAAAAATGAACTGGTGACTTCTAAAAAAAAAAGACAGACCCAAAAGCTCAAGATTCCCTCTAGATCCAACAGAAATATTTTATGGTTTTTGTGAAAGATGTTCATAGTGAACCAAAACATCAAACATGCTAAAGGTTTTTTAAAAAAGGCAACCTAAGCATCATAAAAGCATCATTTGGAGCACCTGAGGAACCATTTCAAGTGTCATTGAGTGGGATCAGGTTGGGGATGAAGATCATGAGTTAAGGAAGCTGTCCTCTCTGACAGGTCAGTGAGATGAGGGGTTATCCTCATAAATACAGATCCAAGGAGTAATGAGTAACAGCACACTCACTGGCAAGAAGAAGAGGAAAAGCAACACGCATTAAATGCTGTCAAAACTTCAAAACAGAACAGAAAAAGGGGCTGTGTCATCCTTTTATTATAACGGGATTTTAGAATATTTTCTCAGGAAGCATTGGAAGTTTTATGTATTCATTGTTGCTTATTTACCTATTGGGGGGGTGTCTCAGTCTATCCATCTATGCTTGCTACTTTAGCTGGCCACTGTAAAAATAGGAAAAACAAAACAGTAAAATGCAAATGTGGCTTTAATACAACAGTTTTTGAGCATGACCCAAAAGTGAGTTCGAAAAAGTAAACCCTCGTTTTATGGTCTCATTTATGGTCTTAGTGCTTCATTTACTGCCTTCTCTTTAGTGACTAACAGCTGAAGGGAAAGACACCAAGTAAACCACAGACACATCTTTTAAAGTCTGATAGCACAGACGTTAATGGATGTATTCGTTTGCAAGCGGATGCCTCAGAATTAGAGCGAAGAAGGGCGGCTTTGGCTCGCCCGTGGCAGTCGCTGCGTCACAAACCTGAGCTTTCGCAAACCGCACCTTTTTGATCTGCTCCTGATCCAACACCATTTAAATTGAGACATATTCAGAAACGCAGTTTTAATCTTAAATGCCACGAGAACACTTTAAAAACACAAAAAAGCCAAATTTTTCATTGAAGTAGGTCTTTGACAAATGAAAGAATTTAAGATTCGGGTTACATGCTCAGTTGTGGTGATTTTTGTTCACTTTGAGTGTAACCTTTTCCATTTTGTCTGTAATGAAAACATAAAAATTTACATTTTATAACAGAGAACAATTGTTTTTTTTACTCTTTTGGTTGGTTTTCTTTCTGTCTGTCACCACTGTACATTCCTTCCACCCAGCAGTTATCCCTCCTTCAGGGCCTAAAAGCACGCTTTGACTCAAAAACTTTGCTTGGAAGCTTTCAAACTTCCTTTTTTTTCCTAACAAAAGATGTAACACAAGTCTGTTTATCCAAGTTATATCCAGTGCACTTGGTTGTAGAATGGATCTTTATTCATTCATCCATCCTTCCTTACTTCTTAAGTTTTCTTCCTGTCTGTTCTGCCAGAGTTCTGCTTCTCTTTGCCAGGATCGTATTGAATGTCGAAGGCGGACTTGTTCTTTCCTAAACACTGCTAGTAACAGAAGTACAGTGATCATTTTCACTGCTCTGCTTCTCCATGTGGAGATACTGACATCCAGAGTACAAATGATTCCAGTCTGTTATCTTAAAGTGAGATTAAGCTTTTTCATGTGCAAATAAAGAATAACAAATCAACCATACCTATTTGACAGATCTTGACATCCTCAAAAATCTGTTTTAGAGCTCATCTCCCAGATCCTTTTAAAGAGATATCAAGTAAATGGGATTCCTGCAGCAGTTAAAACACAAAAATGCCACTAAAAAGTCACATTCCCGCAGTAAAGAAGCACATCAACAAGTGTTTGAGGTTTAAAAGGGAATAAACCACAGGACAGAAGCTAGAAAGTCAAATCTATGAATACCACAACATGACTTGACAAGTGAAACATGAGGGCAGGAGGCTGTTTTGCCAAAAGACATGGGAGACATGCATTCCAGACTGTGGCAACAAGATTTTCTCTTTTAAGCCTTTTTTTGGGGTAAAACCTATAAAACCAGAACAACTGTGTCACTTTACATACACACCAGTTTAGAAAAGTAACTTTAGATATATAACTTGGTAGGTCTGAAAAGAAAGAAGACAGGGGGGGATCTCCGTGATTAAAACATCTTTTTACAATTTTTTGGACTTGTAGGCATGGCTTTCACTCGTGGATAAATCAGAAATAAAGCCCTCTGACGCTGACAAAGTTTACCCTGCGTTGTAATTATCCTCCACTGAACAAGTGCTGCAGGAGCAGCTTCCCCTAAACCCCTCCATAAAACCTCAGAGCTTTACACTTGTAATTAAATCATAAAGCAACAACAACTGTGACTTTAGAGCTTTGAAAGAGAGCTCTGTAAAAGTGAACATAGGAAAGTGGCTGCGTGCCAGATGGCTGCACTGACTGGCACTTTCTTTGCCTCATACATCACGCTTTTATTGCAAAGGTGTTGCCTTGAGAGACGCACGAGAGTACAATCCCGCCGGGTGTCACTGAGTAATGTGACACACGTCAGCAGTTTGCAAGTCGCAACAGGTTCGCAGAAAGAGCCGGATCCTTCCTGCAAAGCAACAGAGTCGAGCTTCCTTCCTGCAGTCTGGGCCTTTTTCTGCCAGTCAGTTCATTTCAAACATGCTAAATGTTAAATATTTAAAAAAATGGAAATGTTTTAAAAATATGACCAAAAATTTGAAGAAAAAAACTGATTGCTTGCTAGTCTTGACAGTCAAATAATTTGTTTTTAATTAATATTTAAAACAATTAATCACCATAAAAACCCTGAAAAGGGTGATTTTTTTTAAACCTTGTTCACTCAAAATAAGTAACCAAGAAGGTTCATTTGTTTGCACAGGAAAACTGGAACAAAGTTCTTTATAAAAGAAAAGACTACAATCCAATAATTCTGTGCAAAAATGTTTAAGCACACTGCAGCATAAACATATGACAGTAAGTTGGACTTGCATTGATTTCTTGTATAACAATCCCATAAAATTACATAATTTTTTCTTGTTTTTAAAACATGTTAAGTCTGTGAACAAGATCATTCGTAAACACACAATACAAATACTCTTCAGGGTCAACAAGCTTTTTTTCTTCAATTAGACTTTTTATTAATTTTGTTATTTAAAAATGATGGTAATGATTTTGGGAAAAACAGCACAGTTTTTTTCAAATATTACACTTTTCCTGATGAAAATTTTAAGATGTTTATTCCCCCCTGAGCAATAAATAAAGGGTTATCTTATCTTATTAGGAAGATTATTACCAGAAATCTGAGATAACAAAACTGTTCCTAAAAACGTAAAGCTTCAAATGAATGAAACAGAAATTAGACTCTGGGTTTAGCTTGTTTTTTATAAAAGCCTCTGTTGTCTTTTTTCTTGTTAATCTCTTTTTTCCCCCCCAGCAATTCATTGTGATGTTGCCTTTGAGCAAAGTCACCTCCACTGCTGTGTCTGACACTACATCTCTCCTTGTCCTCCTGATGCATGCTCATGATTCCCTCTCTGATTACTTTGCCCTGTGACCGAGGGGTGAATTAAATGTCTAATTTAACATGGCCCTTTTGTTGGCCCCTCTTTGTTGAAAAGTTCTTTCTAATCGTTCAGCGGGGGCCGTGGTGTTTGTGACGGCCAGGGGCCGCTCAGTCCACTTCCATTATGCAGCAGTGACAGCACTTCCTTGGGCAAGGCAGCAGAGCTGTCAGGTCCCCTGTCACACTTCTCTGCAGGCAGGGCATAGCCAGCCTATGGCACAGCCAGAGGTCCTTAAGACCCAGGGCAGTGCAGCTCATCTGCTGGGATGCCTACCTTGGTTGTTTAGCAACCGCCTCTGGCTCGCAGCGTTTGTTCATTTGTGTTTTCTTTTGTGCGATGAGGCAGTGGATGTGGAGAAAACAGAAAAACTAACCAAACAACACACAATGTGGTTTTGTTGCTTCTCTGAAGAGGATGAGTTATCAGGTGATCCCACTCTGTGCTCTTTGTGCCTTGGAGTCATGGGGAGAGCACTCTCACATCTAAACTGAAGAAAAGATCATTTTTCTTGCAGTCATACCTCCATTTGTCATAGCTAATCATTTTCTGTACGTCAATAAACAAAATGAGTCATTCCAGATGCGGTCAGTTGCCTCTCTTTGGTTCATCTGGACCTGAGGGAGATCTACTGAGAGAAAATGCTGCAAGATGACATCTATTTCCTGCAATTGTGTGTTAATTCTCTTTGCAGAAAAATTATAGTTTTAAAAGATCACAAATATCGTGTTTTTTTCCTCCTCAAGCCAACAATATTTATGTATTTTAAAGTTTTCTGTGCAATTGGAGGTACAGGAGCAAGACAAACACTCAATTTCTGCTTTCTTTAGAAGAAGAACTTGGGGTAAACATGTTTTCGGTTCAAGACATGCATAAAAAAAACACGTTTGCAGCTTCTGGACAGACCAGACAAGCTCTAACCATGTTGGAGAATAAATCTTTGTCAGAATCTCCAAGTTCATCAAATTCCTGCTCATTATCATATTATTTATCAATACCAATAGAGCTATTACAACAATTATTAAGGTCAAAGATGATGGGCTCACGTTGGCGAAGTAAAAAAGATTTAGGGCCAACCGTTCAGCCTGATAATCCTTGAACAATTTGAGTGAGATTAAATCCAAATTAATGCTACTTAAAGAACATTTAATTGCAATGGCATACTTTCCTTTTCTTCATATGGAAAACAAGTACATCTAAGTATGTTTCAACCAAAATTAATATTAAATTTTTTGCACTGTTCATTCCCAGTTTGTTTGTTGTAGTTTACAGTCCCAGTTGAAATTGAACTCCGTTGAAATATTACAGTCTCTTGACATATTGAAAGTTGATTCCTATTTCACTGAAAACTGATTTGTATTTATTGTTTTATTTACAGTCAACATGTTTAGAAATGGGCTAGAAATTGTCACAGAAGGGTCACGTGTCTTCTGAGCAAAAAAATCAACAAAGAAATCCATTGTTAGGGTTAAACAGTGGTAATTATCTCATAGCGGTGTGGTTACTGCAATAATTGCATAACCCTGGGATAGATATGTTTTCTATTCTGTTTATCCTCCAAAATAAATGAAGATCAAAGAAGGATTCAGTTAATGTCTTATTCTGAAGGGGCTAAACCAGTGCCTCAATCAATAATGTGAAAATATGCCAGAAAAGAAAGTATGAAACGTTTTGAACGTTGGATGACACCGCATTCTTTTATTGAGGTATCTGATTGTTCAGTTTATAACTTGAACAACTTGCACTACAGAAAAAGTATCATGAAAGAAAACAGGATAAGCAGGAAATTTTAAAAAATAAAAGGAGCATAGCCAAAACTATTGCAGGTTACACTGACCTGCCAGGTCCTGATCCACACGCCAAGAGAGGAGACAGGTGGGGGCCAACTCCCCAGGAGCAAACAAGAACCAACCCGTCTGTTTAAATCTCTTTAGAAACAGTGTTAAAAGCTGATTTGTTTACTTTATTTAAAACTGTTTTTCTCTTCAGACTTATTTCAATCGTGGCATATACAAAGTCCTGTCAAGCTGTGGCCCACAAAAACAACAAACTGAAGATTTGTTAAACAAGGAAAAATAAAAGTGA
The DNA here is from genome assembly GCA_036245035.1 of Adrianichthys oophorus. Taxonomy (NCBI): domain Eukaryota; kingdom Metazoa; phylum Chordata; class Actinopteri; order Beloniformes; family Adrianichthyidae; genus Adrianichthys; species Adrianichthys oophorus. The sequence goes on along the minus strand of BSAI01000189.1, from coordinate 21,454,139 downwards.
GGTTGACACTTTTCTATAGAAAAAAAAGTATTGTCTGTTTTACCCGTAACAGTAGTCAAAGAGCAGGAGTCTGCTGGCAGCACGAGCACGCTTCCTCTTCCTTTCATCGCCCTGTAATCTTCTGTTTGCGCAGCTCTCTGTCTTGTCAGCAAACTTTGTTTTGGTTTTATGCTCGTCAGTACAGCTGTATTCCTCTTTTACAAGGTATCATTAACATCTGAAAAGATCATCAATGATGGATTTGCTGGGACAACATTTCCTCAGGAGCAATCCCAGGCTTTATCTGGAAAACTGTTAAGGCTGAAGGTGCGTTTCATCCAAAACGGCTGGAAGAAAACACCTTTGTGTGGCAGAAAGTCTGCAGACTCACTTTTCAAAAGATTTTCCAGAGTGTGACTGCAGCAGATAAGAGATCGTTAATGCTCATATTTTCCAATTAATTTTGTAGGTATATATGGGACTAATAAAAAAATAGACTTTTCTTTGAGTTCAGTGTCATCTTTACTGAATTTCTTCTCTCCTCAACAGCAACAAAGTTGCTGTCTTTTGACCTCTTTTTCTCCCTGTGGAGTTTGTTGCCCTCTGACAGAGTTAGACAGTTTAGTATTTATGCTGTCAGTTCCTCAGACTAACATTAGTAATTAGGGGAGGTGGTTCTGGACAGATGTGGATGGAGGGACAAAGAGGCTTTTTGTCTGCAGCCACCTCACCCATGACATCATTAAAAAATAGGCGTAAACTCATTGGCAGCCTGATCGCCATGAGCAGATGTCACTTTTGGACGGGACGTCAGGTAGCGTTAGATTCAAGGATCCGGAAAAATGCACAGGAAGGAGAGACGCTTTGGATTCATGTCAACATGGCAACTCCACATTTGCTTAGAAACACAAGCAGCTTTTTGGAGAGAGACAGGTCTGTAAAGCTCAGCGTGTGAAGCTCTCAGCAGCGGCATCACCCGAGGGCCACCAAGACAAAGGAGAACTGTGAAGGCTTCACCAAAAAAGCCAGACTCATAGAATCAAGGTTCCATTACCCAACACGCAGAGTTGAGATCACAGTATTTTTTGTAACGTTTCCTTGGAGTCATGGAAACCTAACATGTGATTCACATTCTCTAGTGTCTGCTCCTTTCATATTAGACACCTATATTACCTAAATTGCACATAAAGACCATGAAGATGGTTGTTTTGTAAATATTACCAAAAATTGACATCTATTACAACTAAAGTGTTAGGTTCCTACTCTAAAGCTACGTTCACACTAAACGCGATTCATGTAGCAAAGGCATCCAATGGCACAGACGCAATCTGAGGTCCTGCGGCACGATTTGAGGGTCACAGCAGTCTGGCAGCAGTGCAGTTTGAGCCATGCGATTTGGACGGCGCAGCGAGAGTTCAAATATTTCCCTGTTCTCCTTTCAGGGTTGCCAGAGGCCGTTCCGGCTACTGTTGGGTGAAGGCGGTCTACAACCTGGACAGGTAGGTTTGGATCTATTTGTCTGCAAGTGGATGCATCAGAACTGTAGCAGAGAAAGGAGACTTAGACCCGAGCTTTTTCAAACTGTGGGTTTTAATCTGCTTCTGGTTCACTTTCAGCACAGATACATATTAGTTTAGTGAATGTTTGATTAGTGCGCAGTGAGCGTGTAAATACTGCTGAGAGGATTCTTTTCCTAAATAAAAATGTGTAAATCTCCCCTGTGTACTTCAATAGTAATGAAAATGTCATGCAAATTCCAAAATCTGTAACTTTCATAAATAATCATGATGTATTTGTGTTTTTAAGTGACTGTTCATGTTTAAAATATTGTAAAATTTATTGTGTTTGCAAGACTGGTTTAAAACAGAAATATTATTGTGTTGCACAAGCATTTCACAGTTCTATTTCTTTTGTAAAATGTAGATTTAAAATGTAAAAAGATATAATTTCTTTATTTGAAACCAGTCTTCACATGACTTTACACACATATTTGCTCTTTAAAGTCTCACTCTGATCATCTTTTGATCTATTTTCAAAGTGTTCCCAGTGTTCTTAGAACTTATGCCGTTTTTAGCCAAACTCAAAAAACCTGCGTCGTTTTCTAGGACATTATTTCTGCAGAGCGGCAGGAGTCTACGAGTGGATGCATCGGAATGAAGTGGAGCAGGAATCTTGTGGCCTGCAGAGCCACAGCCTTTTTCAAACAGCATTTTTTCATATGACTGATTTATGATTTGAATAAAGAAATAGAATTTTAAGTTAACATTTCTTTTGTTTTCCAGCTAGAGAAAAATGCCACAAGGACATATTAAAATCCACCAAAACCCAATTTTCATTTGAATGGGTTTCGTGACCACTGCAGTAAGCTGCATGAAAGAACTGAAATATGAACAACTTGAAACAAAAAGCAACAATGTCATCCAGTGAGCAGAAACCAGGCATGTGAGGGAGGAACTTCAATTGATAAACGCAAAGCATGGCAACACCATGTACACCAGGACCAACAATGACTTTAACAGACAATGTAAAAAGAAAAAACAACCTTAAATACACTGAGGATGATTGACTAAACTAACAACTGCTGTGGATAATTAGCAGCTTCAACCTGAACTGTCTGAGGTGGAAAAACACCTGAAAACAGAATGACACGAAACAAGAAACACTATCAAATTAAAACAGGGTAAGAAAGAGCTATGAACTAAACATACACATCATGGCCAGAATGAAACATGAGCGTATGATTCTCCCAGAGCGGTCAGGTCATTGGATGCAGGAATACTGGTCAGAACAAAAACCCATGGTGAGGCTCGAGCAGTCTGGAGTCTGGTCTGCCTGAGAACACGAGGTTTTAAAACCCCCTCTAACTATAGCTTCATCGATTTAAAAATCATTCCCAGTGCTCTTTTAAATATTATTACTATCAGGCTTTTAGCTAAAGTCAAAATCCTGTGTCGCTTTTTAAGACATATTTTCTGCAGAGCACCAGGAGCTCATCAAAAAATAAGTAAAAGCATGATTTTCGCTGGAGTGAGTCTTTAAGCAAACCTTAAATATGATCTGTTATCTTTGCTTTAAATAAGTTTAGACTTTCTTTTGTTACTCTTGTTCCCTGCTAACCTTTTAATTGATTTTTAATTGATGTCATGAACTGCTTCTTTTCTGGTAGTTTGATGTTTTTTTTTACTCTTTTTCGACTTTGAAAAATTGTCCAAAAGTTGAGATACTCGAAAAATACTTTAAACAAAGTAAGAAAAAAGTACTCCGGTGGCATATGCCAAGTTCTAAAGTCACTATAGTGTGAAATAGCTAAGATAAAAGCTGCTTAGACTATTTCAATGGAAATTGCATGATTTAGGGGTGAACTTGTGAACTTTGCAAATGGATTTACAAAAAACAGACAATAATAACACCCAAAAAGAAAGATGAATTTCATGTTTGTTTTGTTTTGGTTTTTTTATAACGTGGAACCAAACCTGCTGAACCCCCCAATCCCACACACACATGGATACATTCTGGTAGTTTCTGTACTTTGACTGCCGGTTCCACCTTACTGTGGTGACCGGTCCGATGAGCCATGGCCTGGTCCCATGTGTAAATGCTCTGACCACTGAGTTCCCAAACACCACAAACCACCACTTATCCTTAACAAGCCATCTGTTACATAAACATTTAAACTACAACTTCTCAGCTACAGAGGAAAAGTTCTGAGTGAATGAAAAAGTATTCTACATTAAAATCATCTGTAACTAAAGTAGTATGAAAAGTAAAATCCTGAGTTTCATGTTAATAAAGACTGTTTTCTTGTATAGAAACATTTCACATGTCAACATTTTAGTTCTTTCTCTCTCTGTCCATTCGTCCTCCTGACCAGATGGAGCACAGCCAGTTGCCATAAACTCCTGAATTTTAACCTTTGGGGCAAATGCGCCTCAGACCCTTTTTGTGGCGCACTTTAACTTAATGACTGATAACATGAAGCCATTTACGGGCTGTTAAAGACGCACTGCAGGACCGTCACTGCATCAGAGATGGAGAGGAGAAGCTTCAAAATGTTTGAGTAAGAACGTTTTCACACGCCCACCGCATGAAGGAACTCTAATAGTTGAGCTTAACTTACATTTTTGAAGCTGAATCAGAGAAATCATACAATATTATATTAAAAAAACATTTTCTATTTTAGACAAGACATTTTCTTCATGCATTTGTTTGTGTTTTTTACATACATATAAAAATGTGATTTGTCCTAAGGCCAAATGTGCTTCAAGATTGTTTTTCCATTTATTTGATATGAAACTTTATTTGTAAATTGAGCTGCCATGTTGCCTTACATAATGCTCAGACATCTTTTTCACACATGTATTGGTCTTGGATGTTACCCCAAAAAAATTAAGCCCGAAATGTAAAGATCTTTGCTGTCAATCAAGAAAAAGTTTAAAATAATTTTTTGATCAGTTTTTAGATGTTTTCTGTATATAAAAAAAGTGTGCAAACATAAAAATAAACTCTGCAAATAAAAAATAAAAGCTTCAAATAAAACAAATGATGTTGCAAATAAAAGAAAAGCTTCAAACAAACGGAAACGAATCAAAAAATCTATGCAAATAAAAAAGCCACTGCAGCTTTTTTTTTATTTGCAGAGTCCATTTTTTTGTTTGGACAAATATTTTTTTTTCTTTTTACAATGGCGCTTCTGGGCCACCGTAGTTTTGCCTATTTTTCACCTCTTTCATTTTTTTGTGTAGATTTTCTTTTGATTTTCATCATTATGAATTCTAATTTTCCTCTCTAAGTTCTGGTTTCTATCATCCCAGCTTCTTCTTGTCTGCTGGTTATCTGCTTCCATGGTTTTATGTCTGATGCTCAACCCTGTTCTGTTTTGTCAGAGTCCGAGGTCACCCTTAGGATTTTCCTGTCGTTTCAGCCCGTTTTATAATAAATGCTTTCTTTTTTTTTGGTCTGTTTGCCTTCATTCTGATGCATTCAGGTCTGCCTCAACATCCTAACTTGCATGCCTGTTCGTTGAGGAGTATCTGCTATCTCTGTGCAAGAGTCATAATAAATAGAAATAAAGGAGAACACGGTGGTGGGGAGGGGGTGTTGGGGGTTCCATTGAGTCCGCACAGCTTAATCCAGGCCTTCATTCAAAGTTCATTATGTTGCACAGAACCCGGGGATCCAGGTCCCATCATTGAGCAATATGCTGCGCTTTGTTTCATTGGGGTCCACCCCCTTATGTTTTGCTTGTTTTTTTAAACTCCCTCACAAAGAGGCTCAGCACACAGACTCCTTCACACCTCCCAGCAGCTCCTCTCAAGGAGCTCCAGCGCTCCTCCATTCATACCAGGAAATATGTTTGGAAAAAAATGAGGGCAAGGGAGAGTTCGCAGCTCTTTGTCTTTACGGAGAAGAGTAAAAGAAGTCACTATTGAAGGCTTTATATGAAAGAAGAAAAAGGGCAGGCTCCTGTTTGGTGAGAGGTCTTGAAATGTTTATAGTTTTTTTCCAAAAAGGCGTTTTGAGAGGGAAACGATCCACAATGGGCCCTGAAATCTCCAGCAGCTTGGAACCTTTATGAAAGTGCCAAATATGAATCATGACGGTGTGGATGCCAGACAAGCCTTTCCTGTGTTGCCAAGAGAGCCCCTTCGACTGGAACAGCTTGGGCGGCCCACGGAGGGGGGATGGCTGTACAGTACAGTACGGCAGATATGACTTGATGCTACTTTCCCCTCCCTGCAGCCTGGGTGGTCTGCGTTTTTACTTTATGCCGCCACCTGTTAGCACCATGAGCTCGTGATTTATGCAGCAATCGGCTTCAACTTCATCAGCTCTGTCAACCGCTGTTGAATTGTGGGTATGCTGGCAAAAGCCTGTCCTTTTGCACCTCCTACTTTGGGTATAAAGTAAACCACTCCTGAGAGCGAAAAAAGAAAATAAAAAAACAAGCTGTTAACGAGAAAAATAGAATTTAAATAAATAACAAGCATGCAGACCACCGAGGTCTCTGTGGAGAACATCCAACCTAAACATCTGGCTTGACTGCATATGAGGAAAAAAGTGTTTGGCTAAAAGCAAGGTGAAAAAAAGTAGTGATCCTGTAGCTAAAACTCTTCTTGGTAGTCACAGCGCAGAATTATTAACCTCCATCTTTTGATCTATTTTCAAAGCGTTCTGAGTAATTCTTTTAATTATGACTTTGACATTTTTAGCCAAAATCATAGCCATGGACACGCACTGCGGCAGTCGTTCATTTGCCTCCGTGTTGTGGGCGGGACCTCCCCGTTGCTGAGAACTCTCTGCTCGTGCGCTCTTCCACTACCTTACAGCCCCCACGCCCCCAACCTAATATTAACAAAGCAAAAAAAATGGCGAGCAAATTCTGAGCTATCCAGCCGTGCAGTTTTGAGCCAGATGTCAGTTTAGATGAGGAAAACAAAGACATACATGGATCTAGTCAAGTCAAATCTCGTACTTCTTACCATTAAGAACCCAGTCCCTCTCCTATTGGCTCTCATCCCTCTAGATTCCTATTGCAGGCTATCTATGACATTATTGACATAACACAACCCAATACTGTGTTTCTTTGAACCTGATAATGTGGAGACATTAAGGCCTAAACACTTGAGCCGCAACAAGTACCAAAACTGCGCTTTTAGGTGATTTAATTAAGGCTCTAAAATTGCAGAATAATGTTGGACTTCAGGTATATATCAAACAAGCTGCATGCGCTGCTGTCACCGGAAGTAAATAAACCTTCAAAATAAAGCGGCAGTGAAACTCCTTAAGTATTTTTCAGAGATGAAAGAAAAACAAAAAAAGACTGAAATTCATTTTACTGAAAAAGGTTCTGAAAAACAATCAGAATGGAGCAGAGCAGGGAGCTTGTGGACCACCCAGCATGTTATCTATGTAATAAATAAACGCTTTTTCAAACAGCATTTTTGTTTCATCTGCTCCTGATTCTCAACAAATTGAATAAAGAAATACTCAGAAATGCAACTTTGAGCTGAATTTTAACTTTCATGATTAGAAAAATGCCACAAGAACGTGTTAAAAACACCGGGTCAGTGGAGTGGGTCTTTAAGAATCATAGGTGTTAAAAAGTAGGAATACAAATGTTGAGTATTCAGCAGAAGCCAAGAGTTTCAGTGAAAATCTGCTGAAAATTAGGATAATTAGAGGAAGTGGTGAGTCATTTTGTGTCCATTTGGACAGTACAAAGTAGTGGCAAGTGTGGCTAATAGCTGTGATTCAGTGCTTGATGAAGGAAAAGGTGGTTTTCCCCGTGGGCAGAGCAGAGTAATGGGGTTCTGCTTGGCTGTAATGATGAGGCTGAATTCATGTGGGACCCTTTGCTTGAGTCCATAAGCAGCCATGAAGGATAAAAATGCGGCATGTTTTATTTTAAGCAGCAATAAAAAGGGCTACTTATTTATGATAAAGTATCATGCAAGTTCAGATAAATGCATTTGTATATATGAACAGAAACAGTCTAAGGATCCTGAAAGGGAACAGTTCATTGAAACTACTTTGACATGAGTTGTTTAGATTTGTAACAGGCCCAGGTTTTGGGCCTGATTGAATGTTCCTGGAAAACACAAGGGAATAATGAGACGAGACCACAGCGATGTTCCTCTTTGCTGTGCTTCAGCCATATTTATCAACACAATCATGAATTTCCCAAAATTCAGCTTACATACAACTGCCTCTTGTTTTATAATCCTGCAAAGACAGATCACATACAGTCAACAACTCCATTTATCTTGTCCACTAGCATTCTCACATACCGGTATATTATATTTTTAACCAAAACATGCCCGTTAACGTGTTATTTGTATTCTAACTCATTTTAGGTATTTTACTGGGTTGCTAACCTGTAAAACACAAAAGAAGAATGAGACAAAACGAGATGACAGCGATGTTCCCCTTCACCGTACTTCAGCCATATTGAAGTGGAGGGCTGCTAAAGTCTCACTACTGTCTTACAGAACCATACACCGGAAAAGTGTAACTTCCTTGTTTTTAGACATCAAAGATATTAAACTAAGTTTGACGTTGTTTTAACCAATGTTTGCTCCGCATCTTTCCATGTCAAAATCACCACAGTGGAGAATTTTTGTCTGATGAAGAGCTTGGATCTAAAAAATAAGGGCATTAATGATTTAAATGAGTCAAAATCATTTTGTTCCAAACTCCTGACAATAGAAAAACTTGATTAAGACTGTAATTGGACCGTAATGTTTAGTTTACTTTTACTATACACACACACACACATATGTATATATATATATACATATATATATATATATATATATATATATATATATATGAATAAATAATTCTAAGTTCATTTTTTTGTATGTCATTTTTGAATGCTTGTGTGGAACTTCTTGTTTTTGACATCCTATAAGATTTAAGTAAAATGACTTGCTGCATGGACAGATCATTTTACTAATCACTTGTGATTTCCTTTTAAGATTAGCGTTCTTTTCCTATGTTTAGAATTACTCTTGTTGAAAAAGAGATCTGCGGATCTCAATGGGACTTTCCTGGTCAAAAATAGATAAATACAAAAAAATAAAGATAAATTAAAGAACTTACATAATTAGCTCTTTATTACTTCTTGATTGATATTTTCTTCTCCAGTGAGAATTATTTTCAAACAATACTGCCCCCCTGAACAAGAACCTGGCTGTTTTCAGGTGGTTCTGTCCACACTCGATAGTGCAGTGTGAAAGCAAACCCAATCAAATGAACGTTTGAACTTTTTTCTGCACTTCTACCTCAAACAAACCATGTCAGTTTATCCTTAAGCGGACTTTGACTTCTCAAAACTATATTAATTCAACTTCCTTTACATGTTGTCGTTTTCAATAATTAACATCCCTATGACCCACTTTCTCTGTATTATCTTCTGGCATCGAAAAATATTTGATAAAATCTAACTTTTTGCCTACAAGCTGCAACCTTTAAAAGAAAAACACGTTCACTAACTGTGTACTTTCCATTCTCTAGAGAGGCACTAAAAGGTTAAAGCTATTCCTTGCCTTGTTTTTGCTGTTGGGTTTCTCAAACCTGCAGCTGCCTGACGTTAGTGCACACTTCATCACAGACCTCCAAAGTGAATTGTTGCTGCTGGCTTCATGCAGGGTGTGACCGGCTTTCTTTAGCGCGAAGCGGTTTCCTTCATTTCTACCGGGTTAGAAAGAGAGGTCATACTTTTGAGATGAGAAGAAAATCCTGCGGAGGTCACACGCTAGCTTTCCAGCAGCCAGCATTGTGATCAAACAGTTTCTAATTAGAAGCATATCATTTGGTAACATTATGATATTAAAGCTGGCAGAACTGGTTTCCCCAAGCAAAACTAACTTTATGAGCGGCTGACCATAATTTGGGGTTTTGTTTCATTTATGCAGAGCTTAAGCCAGGAGGACGTGTGTGTGTGCATGTGAGTGTATTTAACAGGAGTAACAGCCATTTCTCCAGGGACAGAGAAGGATTATGAGAACAAAAATGCTTGGTTAGGAGTCAACTATTCTTGTTTGGCACAGAAGCCTAAAGAGTCAAGGATGAAAGGGTGGGAAGTCCGGGGGGGAGCATGAGCGCGTCACACGGGAGACTTTTGCCTTTGTCACTGCCAAAGAAAAAGTGAGAAGAGGGGGAAAAAAAACTTTAATTTACTGGTTGGATATACCACTAATGCTGTCCGTTGTCATGGTGATAAGTAAATACAGGAAAAAAAGAGGTAAGAGAATAAAGAAACATTTGAAAATGTTTCAAAATAACTGTACTCATCTGTTGGCCATCATTCATCTGGAATGATTCCATTGGCATAAAAGGCGAAAAAGAGTTTTACCAGACTTGGTTTGTCTTTTTTTAATGAAGACTCTCCGAGAAGTTTTCTCACTTCAGAAATCCAGAGGTAAGAAAGCCGGTCTACATGCTTTAATGAGGGCAACAGTGAAGACAAAGCCCCTCATTCTATTGATCAGGAGGTCAAAAGGGTAACAGTTTTTTCCTACCTGGTGGGACAATGGTTAATACTCCACAGCGTTTTTCGCTTCTCGGGTGAAAACAGTTCATTAGGTTTGTACACAATATTTTTGTTAACCATGGCCTCTTGCCATGTTTTCAATAAAAAAAAAGATAAATCCACTAAACTACTTTTTTTTAGCTGCTACTAAACAAAATTAAGAAATCCATGACTTAAAAGTCTCTAAAGATGACTCCTGTTTCCATGCATAAACTTTTTTTTCGGCGTGTTTTTTTGTTAAAATCATTTAAAATGAAGAATTCCCATTGAGGTTGAATTGGTTTTGCCTACCGGGCACTGACACATGGTTCAATAATGGTTGAATTGTGTGCTTTAGAGGCCATCTTTCAAACTTGAAATTATGCAAAGGACAGGATTCATGAAGGGACTTGCAACAAGATCCACGATGCCAAAGGATGATCTGATGGTGTCCAAAAACTGAATCACTTTGGTGAACATAACCGGTCAAAGTCTGCTTGTTCCAGGATTTATGTACTGCTCTCACCGGTCCACCTTGCTAGTACCTGGTTGAACAACTTTTAACTTCAGAACTGCTTTAATCCTTGGTGGCATATGTCAGGGGAAACCTGGAGAAATCGCCCCGGACCTGCAATGAATAAGGACAGATGAGACAAGACACGAGAAGTAGCTTGTACAAGGGCACCCTGCTCAGACAAGTCTGCGCAGAAGAGCACAGGAGCAGTTCCTTGGTCCTTTATTTATACACACAGGGTTACATAGTTCATGCATCCAGAAAATGGGTCACAGAGTGGGTGTGATTAAAACAAAGAAAAATAGTAAAGGGGAATACAATACACTCTTAGCTGGTTACATGGTTATATAGAGTGTGACAATATAAAAGGTACTATATACAGTTCTCTTCTATCAGCATAGATTCAACAAGATACTGGAAACATTCCTCAGAGAGTTTGATCCATACTGACATAATAGCTTCACACAGTTCCTGCAGATTTGTTGGCTGCACATTCGTGATGTGAATCTCCCGTTCCACCACATCCCAAAGGTACTCTATTGGGTTGAGATCTGGTGACTGTGGAGACCGTTTGAGTCCAGTGAACTCATTATGTTCAAGAAACCATCTGGAGATGATTCCAGCTTTATGACATGACGGGTTATCCTTCCTGCTGGAAGTAGCATCAGAAGATGGGTACACTGGGGTCATAAAAGGATGGACATGGTCAGCATCAATATTCTGGTAGGCTGTGGTGTTGTAACCATGCTCAGTTGGTACTAAGAAACTTAAAGAAAATATCCCCCACACCATTAAACCACCACCGCCAGCCTGAACTGTTGATACAAGGCAGGAAGGATCCATGATGTCTCTTTCCTTTTCTGTCAGATGGAACCATAGACTATTTATTACTGAGCATAACATGGTGTTGACGTCACCAATAGGAAATGCCTTACCACCGGCCCTCGCGGACAGAGCCTTCTCTGTCACTTCCTGATACGTCTACCACCGTATTGCAATCCGTCAACAGTGTTGGTCCGAGTCGGTCTAAGTCACGTTTTTAGTGGAACTACTGTCACCAATCTTGAGGGAGTTTGTTCCGGCTCGTTCAAACTCCACACCCCTCCCACTGAGAGTGAGCTGGGGATAATCTGTCAGTCAAACGTTTGAGGTGAGGCCAGCGGGCACCACATGCTTTTACTGAGGCATCTGATTGGTCAGTTTATAATTTGAATAACTTGCGATAAAGAAAAAATATCTTTAAAAAAAATTAGGATCATAAAGAATGTGTTAAGAAGAAGGGATCAGAGCAAGAATGGATATTCTGACAAATAAAATGACTGAGTAATAACTGTCTATTTTTCAATGAAAGTCAATGAGACTTTGGCCTTCTTTCAACCAGCAGGCACTTCCTATTGGAACGCAAGAGGGGACGGGTTGCTATGTCCATTGTTTTACGGTCAATGGCTGGAACCAGTCTGATCATTTCATTACGTTTCAATAAGTAGAGATCTTTAAAGTGTGATTGTAAGATTTAGTAGTGAAAGAGGAATCAAGAATGGGTAGTCAGTAGACTTTGATGGTTGGGCTCTGGTCCAGAGACATCTCGCATGCTTGGGATGACCGCGGACCAAGTAAGGAGCCCCAGAGCCCAGACGCTGATGGTGGTTAAGGCCAGACTGTGAAAGTGAATAGCCAGGAGAACGGGGTGGAAGTGGGTTGGCAAAAAGTCTGGAATGCACATGAACTTCTGTGAATTTAAAGGCAGGAATTTGGTTGTGCTTGGCTGTGAAGAAAGCGAGCACTTAAGCTATTGGCTCAGAATGAGCACTAATCAATGAGTGACATGTGGAGTGAATAATCAGTATACCTAACGATGAGTTAGCTCTTCCTTACTGAAATTGTGCCAATTGTGTAAACCCCAGAGATGGTTGGGGGTGAAAATCCCAGTAGATCAGCAGTTTCTGAAATTCTCAGACCAACCTGTCTGACACCAACAACCATACCACGTTCACAGTCACTTGCATCACCTTTCTTCCCCATCGATTTGAACTGCAGAAGATCGCCTTGACCACGTCTACAGTTATCTGATAGATTTCTTGAGCCCAGTGGGACTGAGAAAAGACGGGAGAATGGCTGAGTAGGAGGTGAAATTAATTTTTCTGTACAAACATCTTCTGTACATTTATGGTGAAAAAAAGGAAGTAATAATTGTTAAAGAAAACACTTCATAGGAAGAATGCACATGCACCTCTTTTAATCTGCGGGCATCAGTGCGGGGTGCAGAAACTTCCAACACAACAAAATAATACTTGATACTTAAAATTGTAACTGAAGTGAAGCAACAACCGTCTTATTTTTAGATCATTATCGGTTTGACTGTTTAGAGATGAAGGCATTTATTTATGGCTTTTACTTTCATTGGAATGTAAGTAAAGTAATGAATGTTTGAATCGTTTTTATTCTTAAGTAAAAGCTTTTAATTTTTAAAAGTGTCAGATGCGTTTGGTCTAAAAGCGTCATAGGTAAATAAGTACAAATAAGTGTAGGAGTCATTTTGAAAGTATTGTTTCAGCTTCCTCTGAATGAAGAGCTGCAGAGGGGAACGTGTGAGGGCGAGCTTTCCAATGCATGTGCTGCATGAGAAAGAAGTTTGCTCAGCTCACTGAAGCATTGTGACCCTTCGTGGCCAGGTCGTCAGTCAGGCATGCAGGAAAGATCCAGCAGAATCAGAGTGAGCGGGGATTCACAAAGAAGCAGAGAGTCGGGAGCAGAGCAGAAAGCCCCAGAGATTACTGGCTGTCTCGCTCTTTCTGCTAACACTCTCGTACTCCATTGACTTTTTCATTAACCCCTTATGAAAATGTTTTTCTCTCCCACACTCCACTGACTGCAGCACAGGTCCTCTCACCACCACACTGCACAGGATCCTGGCTCGACTGTTCCCCCTGGTGGTCAAATGTGAAAAAAACACGGGCCTGGCACCATCTCCTTGACTCCTCTATTCCTCAGTTTATGCCTAAATTATTATTTTTTTTTTTGTATTTGATTGTGAATTTTTGAACATTCATTTATTACTTGGTAAAAAAAAAAAGAAGTTAGTACCTATTGTTAACACTGAGAATAAGAAATTTAAAAGTGTTTCTTAAGGTGGGAACAACAGTTTCTGCTTTGTTAAAAATTCCTTTTTGAAAACAATTTTATAGCTGAAATGGACAGATGTTTGCTTCTGTTATGGAGTTAATCACACAGCTTCACAGCTCCAACTGGTGGCTGCAAAGAAAACAAGCACATTGAGGGCTAATACAATTTGATTGTGTGAGCTTTTCATTTTGCTCTGCAGTGTATTCTCAGATCAAGTATTTTTTGATACGACGTAAAGAGATTGAGTGTAAAATACTGCAGTTCTTCTTCAATGGAGTTTGGATTTGGATTGTTTTTTTTGAAGCAATCAAAAAATACAACGTAAAAAAAAATACAATACAATTACAAACACGTAATGAATTCAATTATTTCTAAAAATCATTAATATACATATATACATATACATAGACACCTCTTTGAACCATGACAAATATTACATTTAGCAAAAGGAGTTGAAATGGCTCACCAAGGGTAACTTTATATATGTATATATGTTTGTATATATATTTATGTATGTGTGTGTGTGTGTGTGTGTGTGTGTATAAAGCATTTCCTTAGAAATGTTTTGTGTTTACAAATTATCCCAATCTACACAACAGCCAGTTCATGATAGTCTTTAAGTCTTAAAATATGTCATACCTCTTTAATTTTTTTTCTTACTTTTTACAGTCCATCTGCCAAACATCTCAAAACCTCCACTGTTTTCTTTTCTTTTAATGCTGTTATTCTTCCAAACACAGTTTAAAAAAATATTTTTCCATTATTTAAGCAGTTAATCAAACAATTAATCATGTCTGATTATGATTAGGGTAAATAATCTTGAAGTCCCACTACAACTATACTTTTTTGTGTTGTAAAATTGTTCCTTGTGGTCTTTCTATTATGATTATACCGTTTCTAGCCACAATCAAAAAGTCTTTACTGTTTTTAGGACATATTTTCTGCTGATTGGCAGGACTTATTTCGAAATTTGCCTTTGAGTTGTGGGCGGGACTGTTGGCGCGGAAGTAACCGTCTGCTAATATCCCATCATTCCTTTTTTTTTTTTTACACTCTCTCGCTAACTTACAGACCCTCACAACCCCTGGATAACATCAGTGATGTGACAACAACGGCAAGCAATATCAGAGCCAATCAGCCGTTCAGTTTTGGGCCAGATGCCAGCTCAGACAAAGGAAAATGAAAACGCTGACTGTGCACGTCAGCCCAATGGTCACTCTGACCAGACCAAAATAGAACTTTCTGGAGTGAATGGCAGGTGTTAAGCTTGGAGAAAGCCAGGCACCGTTCATCACCATCCTTACAGCATGGGTAGAGCGGTCAACCTCTGATTGGAAGATCACAGGTTTGGTTCCCGAGCATGTCAGTGTCCTTGAGCAAGGCACTGAATACCACATTGCTCCTGGTTGTTACAGGTTAGCGCCAATATTTGGCAACTGAGTCACCATCAGTGTGAATGTGTGCACGAGTGAACGAACTGTTACTGAAGCATTGTGGGCATTCTAAGAAGGTGGAATAGCGGTCTTTCAGTTTACCCATTTACCACTAAATCTGTGTTGTGTTTACCAGAATTAGATATCACCTTCATTTGTTGACGTCATTAAGCGTCACTTTGCAGATTGTTGTTTTTGTAATAACATCGACTTATTTCCGTCCACAAATTCAGACGCAGCCCTTCAGAATAGACAGTTTAATATCAAAACTGTAGCTCATGTACATTTTCAAACAAAATGACAGAGAAAGGAAGTCAAGACAGAAAAACAAACCGTTTCCCTCAGTTTGGATTACTTTGTTCAGTTGCGGTTTAAAAAGAAAACAAACATTCTCAATTTTTCTGATTTAAACACCTTTTATCAGCCCCGTGCAGCACAGAAGAGAGCGTTATTTTAAAATAAACAGTCATAAGAATCATCTTTGGAAGACAAAAGAAATATAGATATCACAGATTTGTTTTAGAAAAAAATGAATTCTGCAAAAAGTGAAGCTGAACATTTGCAGGCGTTTCCATCCCTGATGAGAAGATGCTCTTGATCCCCCCGTTTTCTCAGGCGGCCTGAAGTGCTGCTAGCGGGAAGCTGTTCCCCAGCTCAGAACTCCTCCTCTGCGTTTCGACTCCTGGAGGCCTTGAGCCGTTTGAGACGCTGGATGCACTCCTCCACGCTGCACTCCCCGTGGACTTTGTTGTCTCGGGTGCGCACATTCACCGTGTTGCTTGTCTTCTCCTTCTCTCCCACAACTGTTCCAGGCAAAGTGAGACACAAAGAGAAGACTGATTCTCAGCGGAGGATGGGAAAAGACAAGTAGAAAGAGGAGCGTAGGAGCTGCGTTTTCACCGACCGAGGATGAAGTTGTACTGAGCCAACTGTGCGTTTCGGATCTTTTTGTTCAGAGTGCAGCCTGGGTCCAGATCCACGTCAGCCATGAAGCCGCTGTTGTGGAAGTCATGTTTGACCTGCAAACCAAACAAAAAAACATCTTTAACGTCTATTATGATCTCCATCAGTAAAATATAAAGATTCTCAACATTTTGGACATGACCAAAGAAGCTGGTTCATCCCTGATAATTTGAGAATAAAACAAAAGAACTGACGTACACGACCTATAGACTCTGCTTTATTCATAATGTAGACTACGACCACCACATGATATTTCTCTAAAAGTTGACATCAGTCAGTGGCCGCCCGGGGACATTTGGAGATTGCACGGTGGCAGTCCATTGACAGGCTGGGCGGCCACAGGTCGAGAGCTGCTGGAATCGCTGGCCGGCAGCAGCCCTGACTGGACAATGTGTAAATGTCTCTGGTCGGTGGCTGTCCATATCAAGTGCCACCAGCTGCCAGAGGGTATTTAAAAGGCAGACCATTGTGTACGCCTGACGGCCGCCTCACAGCCACCATCTACATTGATGACCACAACAACAATTTTTTTAAAAATTGAAGGAAAATTGAAAAATTTGGAAGATTCTGCTGCTACCTCTCCATCTTGCGATGGTAGTTGCATTTTTGACTGTTGCATTAATGACATAAGTTACAAGGTTGCAGGAGCCAACTACACTGCAATCCTTTTTCTCAGTAGTAATGTAACTACATTGTGTACATAGCTAAAGAAAACAACTACAGTTCGATTGTGTTGTGTTAGGATTAAATGTCATTTTATTGCTACATTATTACATTAAAACTATATGTTTGTTTTTTGCTACATCAGTGGTTCCAAACCTTTTTCAGGCAATGGACAGACCATGGGCCCGCATGTATGAGACTGAAGTTTTGAGGGTTTTTTTTTAAGCCTACAGCTTTTCTCAGCTTTTGAGAGTAACGTTTATCTTCATCCTCTGTAAAACCTCTACAGCTGCTTTAAACTTGGTTTGTTCATTGGATTTCATGTAGGAACCATTAAAATGTGATATAGATTTTATCTAAACCTATGACTGTCAAAGTGGATGCTTAAAAAATAAAAATTAAAAAAATCAGATGCTAACATTACCCTCCATCTAATTTGTTTTTAATTCAAATTAAAAATAACCTGCGATAAATTAAATCTGCAAAGTAGAGACTACATGTTTTAAAAATCTTCTCACTACAAACTTTATACACTTTTCTCAGACAGACTAGAACATTTTCACTTTTCTCTCTTGTTTGAACTCAAAGTTCAAACCTTCATAGAAAAATGAGAACAAAGATCTGCAAAAGATTGAAGACTTTTGTAAATTTGGCACCTAAATGCATTATGTACACGACGACATGGAACAAAGGGGATTGATTTACAAGGTCTACAGCCAACCAGAATGCAGAACACAATGCACTGTGAACAAAAAAAAAAAAATAAAAAAATTGCACTGAAAATCCACAAAACAGTCAGAGTGTGAAAGGTGAACCGCGATCTAGCAAGGGAGCTCTGTATATGTGCATAAAAAAAAGGCAAATTTCATTGCAGTTTTCTTTATTTAGGGAAACAATTTCTCACTTCTGGAGGAAGATGTATTTTTACAGTCAGACCACGGTCTTTCACTCTATAAATATTTGATCAGCTTTTCTAAGCTGCAACATTTTAATCAAAGCAGACTTTTAACTTTTATTTTCTTTTTCAAACGAGTCCCCCAAATAAAAGGTTGATGCTCACCTTCTCTGCATACTCCTCACAGGTAGGTCCCACAGGGACGAGCATCACCTGGCGGGGGGACAGCCACAGTGGCCTAAAAGAGAACAGAACGCCTCTGATGATTTCTGCAACTGCAGGTCAGACACAGCACACAGCATCACTGGTGTGACGACGTTCATGCTCCAATGATCAACACATTAAAGATCCACTCCGATAAAAATGGTCTTTTTGGTGTTTTTACACGTTCTTGTGGCATTTTCATGATGATGGAGGACATATATGAGATATATGAAAGCTTAAAGTGGTCCACTCCATTCTGATGCTTCCAGTAATAAACAAATACATCCATCTACATATTTGTTTCCTCGTCCGAGCTGGAAACTGAATCAAAACTGTACGGATGGATAGCTCCAACTTGGCTCGCCATTTTTGTTGCACCGGCAGTGTAAGGTTGGGGCTGTGAGAGAGCTGTAAGCTAACGGGGAGGGGAAGAGGGGCAGGGTTGCTACTTGCCAACAGTCCCGCCAACAACTGAGAGGTGAATTTTTAATGAACTGCTGCTCTGCAGAAAGTATGTCCCAGAAAATGATTTTGGCAAAAAACTGCATAATCACAATTCAAAGACTGATGAGAACGCTTCTAAAATAGATTTAAAAAAATAATCGGAATGGGACTTTAAAATTTTCATTTCAGCTCAAATCAGATCCTTTTTTTTAATCTCTAACTCTTTAACTTGTTTGCATAAAAGGGATTTCTACAAACCATTTCCCTCCATAGTTTTCCGTCAGAATGGCGATCATCCTCTCTACTGATCCCAGGATGGCTCTGTGGATGATGACTGGTCTCTTCTTGTCATCTCCATCATGGCTACAAACACATTTAGAGAACAAATGAAAACTGTCAAAACTAAAGTACTTTAAAAATCCCTGATTAATCAAATAATCAATTAGACATTTGTTGATCACATCTGAAATCTGAAGCACAAATGAATACTGATGTCTGGCGGAAGGTAATGCTTCGGTCACAAATACAACTGCCACAGCGCGATGGGGAGGCACCGGCAGAATATTCAAGATTTCACGCTGCCGCCAGAATGTCACCGTAAAATTTGAACTTTTTCTTAAAACCTCAGCGGTCACTGCGCGGCGTGTAAAAATGTGACTGCCGCCTCATGATTACAAAAGCCGTCTTTCGGCAACCTGCTAAATTTGCTGACGAACTTGCATTTAGGTCGTCGCATGGTGGCATTTTGGGATACGTGACCGTAGCCTAAGTTGAAATTATCTTAATGTTTCTGGCTTTATACTAAAATGATCAAATGCAGGTTAAAGAGCCAGTTTTTTCAAATCTGAAGAAGATTCAGAAAATTTTCATCAGATGATTTCAGTCACACAACAACAAAAGACAAAAAAAAAAAAAGTACAGTTCTACAGAGATTTTTGGGGTGGTTTATAAAAAGGAATTCTCCATGAAAAATCCTTGGCTTATCTCCTTCATGTGGCAGCATTGCAGCCTTTTTTATTACAGCAACTTCAAGGACAAAAAAGCAGCAGCAGAGGTACCTGACGTAGGCCAGATTGAAGCGGATGGGGAGCTGGAAATCAAGCTGTATTGTGGCGCACTGATGGTATCGCCCGATGGCATCTTTGATCTGAATGTCGATCTGCAGACAAATCACACATGATCGGCGGCAATCCCCCTGTTGATTCTCTGCTAAAGCCGGCGCGTGTGGACATTGGACAGCTCACCTTGGGGCCGTAGAAAGCTCCGTCACCTGGGTTGAGGACCCATTTCTCCCCAAACTCATTCAAGCTGTTTTCCAGTTGCTGTGAAAACAAACAATTACTAAAATATCAACGGCTGACCAGGACGCGGGTAAATAGTGGGGTCTGTTTCCAGACTTGACATTTGCTTTATCTGGAACTAATCACTGAGCAGAGAAATGTTAATGTCTCAATATTATTTGATGGTTGCTTGTGAGAATGAATGTGAGAAAGACGCAGCAAACTCCACTCCAGACACTATTGACTTCATCAGAGTTCCCAATGATGATACTGTAAAACTTGAAAAATCCCTCATTATAAAAATACAAACCTTATCTGTCAAACTCAAGAAAGAAAAGGGCTGACTGTACACCCAAACAAGCTCTTCCTGAAACCCACAGAGGAAAACTAAACAGAAAAAAGCAATAAGTGCTTCTTTTTCTCACACTTCTTCATTTGTCAGCAGGTATAAAAGTGGCAACTTCATGGAAATCTGGTAGAATAATCTTCTAAATAAACTCAGTATTTGAGGGAACTTTTGACAGAAGTTTACAGAACATCAAGATGACTAATCCAGAAGTTCCATGAAAAAAAAAATGAAGAAGAACAAGCTTAATATGTGTGATTTCTACGGTGCTGGGATCTTTGAGGCAGAAATCAATGACAGTTGTCCCTGCAGACTGTCACGCTGCAGAGAAAAACGGCTGTTTATCTTGTGGAGTAACTCCAGTCATAGTCAGCAGAAAATAAGGGAAAACAGCAACACTCAGATGCAGACTTTGTGTCTGCCAACAAACACCTTTTCATCCATTTACATTCTGACACTTCAGATTTGTCACAATAACAATTTGCGTCTTTCACAGACGAGCGTTTGCGTCCATGTTGGTCTGCAATGGCAACCTGTTTTTCTTCCTGCGCCGATGAAAGCAGCAATCACATTAAGCTGCCATTAACAATAAACTCCTTCTTTTGTCAGCATTTGTGCATTTCTAAACATAAAGCTGAGAGTGAAAAGCGTTGAATGCTTAGAGGATGAAGATGATTTCACAGCATCAATGCGAGGAAGAGGATTTTTTTGGAGATTTTATTTGCCCAATGTGGAGAAACCCTGGAATCCAGATGAATGAAGCTTCATACACAGCAGATGTAACTAAAAAAAAGAAAAACAACAATCATCCAATCACCTTTTCTGCCTGGTCCCACATCTCTGGCTCCCCCAGAAATTTCTCTGGTCTTGTGGAAAGGTTGAGTTTGAAAGTGAAGCCAAACACATCGTACACGGTCCGAAGGAAGTCAAGACAACCTTTAATCTCCTCTTCAATCTGGAATGAGAAATTATGTTTCACTAAACATTTAGATTTGTGTATTTTTATCACAACTATTTATGTTTTTTTTCTATAAAGCCAATAAAACAAAAACATTTAGATGTATTTGAGCCAAATCCTCAAAACCAAACTTTTACTGTTTTATTTCTTTATTAATAACATTGCCCTTTAAAGGAAATAGTCAAAAGGTTCAATTTAAACAACAAAAAATATATAAACTATAATGTCTATAAAAGATTTAAATCTAGCTGGTGGAAGACTAATCATCAGCATTAAAAGATCTTAAAAAATATATAATTTTAATAAAAAATAATGTATTACATATGTGTAGTTTCTTTGGACTAATGGGTGGATAGAGTCCTATTAACATGGCAACATTTTGAACTAATCTGATCCATAAAAAAAGAAAATGTATATTTTTGAACATAATCGATTTTCTTTACTTTTTTTTAGATGTCATAGAAACACGTGCAACATTAAGGATAATGAAAACATGAAGAAAACTAAAGCAAAACTGTTCTTTTACAGCAATATTTGGCTTTTTTTAATATAAAGTTTTGTCAAAACCAAAGAAAGAATACACAAGTAAATTAAATAAACTAATAATGGGGTTTACAGTACTTCTTAGCAGTTCAGTCTATTCATTGTGTCTATCAAGTATGAAGTTTTGTGGACATTTGTAAAATGTTGCGTTCAACAATCACTGCTCAAAGTAAAAAAAAAAAAGACGAGAAATTTGCATTTAAATGACAAACGCATAAATTAGAGTTTTCATTTTAAAAAATGATATTCGATCAAACTAATAACTAAATGGCAGCAAATGTGATAAAAATCGAAATGGTTTAATTTAAAAAGAGCAGTTTTGTAATTTAGTTGAATCTCATATTCTTTAATATTAAAAAATAAAAATAAAAAAAAACAACAACTTTTGTTGTTTTTTAATCTATAAAGCCTTAATTTATGTTTGGTCATAAAAAATTCACTTTATAAAAATTGATCACTCTGCTGCTTTTTGATTTTAGAACGATGAAAATAACTAGCCGTTGGACTTTAACCATCATTCCCAAAAAACCCACAAAAACCATAAGAACCTGTTTGCAAACTTATAAAGCAGAATGTTTTAATTCAAAATTAAATAACTATTTTCTGTGCTTTACATGTGTGAAATACTACAAGTACCGACGATCTTTCCCTCTAAAACCTAACTTGCAAATTTTCAAATCAGGATGCAGCCGCCTTTGGAGTTTTCTCTCTTTAGAACATGACAGAGCATTCATCACTGAAGGCATTAGCACTGTGCCAGAGAGACAGTGATGTACTGAGAGCCTTCAAAATAGCACTTCATGTAAATACATTCATTTTCCTCTCAGTAGTACTTAAAATCCTATAAATGTCAAAACTTATCAGGGAAGAAATGTGACACAAAGTTGCACTATTTCAGTCGTTTTAAAACACTGAAAGTATTTTATTTAAACAAGTTAAGTCATAAGTCCAAGCTAAGTCTTTCATTTGAAGACAAATAGATCCATTACATCTTCATTTAAAAAATAGACAGGCCTTTTGATTTCAGCTAAAACTGAATAATCATACTTAAAATACCACTGGGAACCATTTTACAATAGAAACAAATATATATAGTTGGTGTGGGACTTTCAAGAGATAAATAAAATTTATTTTATTTCAAAATCTTAGTGTTTATTTTGTATTAGTTCTAATCTTCCGTTCTCTAAAAGGTATGAATGATGGTGTTTAAATACATTTTATTTTAATTCATCCAGCAAAAAGATGAACATATAGCAACCATTCACACACAACTACATAAAATAGTAAGAATCGTGATTTGTGAATTGATTCGGATCGCCACGCAAAGCCCTGCTACATTACCAGCGCAGCAAAAATGGCGAGCAATTACAGAGTGATCCAGCTGTACAGTTTTCAGCCAGATGCCAGGCTAAGACGAGAAAAACAAAAACCTTGGATCCGTTGTCTATTATAATAGAGCGGAGCATTTTTTTTCATCTGCTCCTGATTCACAATGATTTGAATAAAGAAGTACTCAGAAATGCAACTTTAAGCTTAATTTTCTTTCATATATGTCCTTCATTAGAAAAAATGCCACACGAGCATGTTAAAAACACCAAAAACCCAATTTTCATCGGAGTGAGGCTTTAAAGTGTTGATCATTGGAGCACGAACGTTATCACACCAGCTTTATCTGCACTGCAGGAGTTGACACATCATCGAGGAAGACTCATATGTTTAACTCCAGACCACCAGAAATGAGTTTTCCTCTCAATCTTCGATTTGCAGCCTGATCAAGCTCTGCTGCAGTAACGTCACTCAAGGCTATTTATCAACCACAGCTTTATGCTACTTTTTCCTGAAATACAGTGCGCTGTAGTAAACCTCCAGGGTGTAAGCACAGCTTTGATGTTTAAAGTAAATCCCTTCAGGCAACCTTTCCCATCAGGCTTCCATCAAAACAGTGTTTTGGGTGAGCAGAGGTCTCACCTGGTCCATGGAGCAGAAGATATGCGCGTCGTCTTGCTGGAAGCGGCGGACGCGGGTGAGGCCGGTCAAAGCGCCTGACAGCTCGTTCCTGTGCAGAACGCCGAAATCGGCCATGCGGAGGGGCAGCTCTCTCCAGGAGCGGGGGCGGTGATCAAACATCAGGCTGACGCCAAGCAGACAAACAAGCAGAGGGCGAAAACGCAGCTGTCATCCTGGTACCGGAAAAACCTGCTCCACTTATGCAGCACTTAAAGCGGCGCTTCATTTGATTAAATAATTACCAATGATTAGTTACAGAGCAACACGACATACTGCTGTAATCAAAACACCACTGCATGTCAGAAACCCAAACTGGATTACAGAACACTGAAATGTGAGCTCAGCTGAGTGTAAAATCTGGAAAGCAGCTAAATAGCATCTCAAAGGTGGAAGTTTTAAACACTGACAGCTGTGAGGCATTAATGTGTGAAACATCGCTGCTCCACTTCCATCACAGCCAGTCTTTCAAAAAGTGATTTATTTTCTTTTTCTACTCACCCCCCAAAAGTGCCAACAAGTCCACATTTAACAAGAAAAACTACCCAGGAGGGCCTGAACTCTCACCAGTGCCCAGGGCAGTTCATGGGCTTGAGGGCAAAGATCTCCTTCTCCACCTCGAAGGAGAACATGTTTTCGCTGTAGTGTTGCCAGTGTCCAGAGGTCAACCACAGCTTGCTATTGTAGATGTTAGGCGTCACGACCTCCTGGAAGCCTCTCTTTCTGTACTCGCTCTGTCCAGAAAATCCAAAACATCCACATTTGATTAGAGGTTCCAAAGAAACTCATCACATGTCAAAATTCAAGAAAACGTACAAAGAAAATATTGTTTCACAATATAGAGATGAGAGGAATTAATTTTTGTTTTATTACAGGGGATGTGTAATGACGATTTCTAGAATGTGATGGGAAGTTTTTTCTGATTACAAAGTAAAATTTATTTTTTGGTACATAAGGATGGAGAATCTTATGTAATAATGTAAGAATATTTTTGAGGAAAATTTTAAAAAAACTTCATCTTTGTTATTTGATAAATAATCTGCACTTGGACTTTAAAGGTAATAACTCTAAATAAATGTTATTTGACAATCCTATTTAATGGATTCAATGTGTCATGTGTGTACTGAATGTCAAAGTGCAAACATGTCTTTTTATGTTAGATGTTTTTGAAAATGTATTTTGTGGTTTTGAAAAATTTTTAAAGCATACTTACCCTTATTATTAAGCTTGTTTTACAATTTAACCCTTTTTATTACAAATTCTTGATTACAATGACAAATGTACCCGTTAGTCGTTTTAAATTAGTTGTAATTTCTTGTTAATAATGACCAAATGATGCACTTAGTTAACTATTAGTGGCAACTTATTTGGATTTTTTTTAAAGGAATAATACACTGTTACAAATTGACTAGTGATAGATTCATCTGATTTTTTAAAAAATAAATCATTGACTGACATAAGAGCACTTTAAATTTCATTGTAAATGTGACAGAATCGGATCAGATGATTAGGAGCAACTGGAATGTGAAAAAGATAGCATTGGTTTCTTGTATGCATTTTCTAATTGATTTAAAAAGTGAATATCTCACTAAGATTATGTTTCTATGTCTTTTTTGTCTTTATTCCCTTGTTTTTGCTTGAAATAGACCAATCAAATCAAAATTTTAGAATGTAACAAATAAAAATTTCATGACATTTTTTTCTTTTCTTCCTTTTGAGTTCTTTTGTAAAAACAGTCAAAAATGTGTTTTAGACATTGGAGTGAAAGTATTTCTAATTACCAGTCACTGCAAAAAAATAATTGGGAAACTTGTGCGTTTCTTGATAAATCAATAAATGAATAAGTCCAATATCCCATTTTCACCAACAGCACTCAAAAAATGCTAAAAGTTGAAGGATGAAAATGTTGAGTTTGTTTGGTCTTAAGTGATATGTCCGGTACTCTAAGAGCCTAAGAGTACTCTCATCAAAACAAAAGCCTCATTTCATAATGTGAATCAACTTGAAATATTCCCATTCAAAACCCTTTTTCCTGTCAGTTTATAATTGCAGGATTACTGACAGAGAATTGAGACGCCGAAGCTTTAATTTGATTAAAAATAACAGATGTTTCTGTGGCTACATGCCCCTCTCTTGTTTGTCTCTCCCAAGTGTCATTAGGTACCTTGTGATACAGCGGGAGG
The DNA here is from genome assembly GCA_036245035.1 of Adrianichthys oophorus. Lineage (NCBI taxonomy): Eukaryota > Metazoa > Chordata > Actinopteri > Beloniformes > Adrianichthyidae > Adrianichthys > Adrianichthys oophorus. The sequence goes on along the minus strand of BSAI01000189.1, from coordinate 21,428,595 downwards.
CAGTGTGGGAGGATCCGTGTGTGCACGTATTGTGTGTGTGTGAGAGAATGAAGAGCTAATGAGAGTCTCTTGTCATTATAACAGCACAGAGTGAGAACAATTATGTGCAGGCTATCATCTACCTGTGGATGCTCAGAGAGGACTTTTCTCTCAGCCTCATCTCATGTAACCGATGGGGGGAAAAAAATCCAATCAAAAATAAATAAATACACAAACTAATGAAAAAGGGCGTACAGAGTAATTGTGCTGCATGGAAAGAAACACGTGTTTGGTCTGCTGTTGACACCAAAAACACAAGATGTCAAAAATGTCAATAATCAAATATAAAGAGCCATAAGGTCAACTGTTACATTTTTCAACAGGAAAATGCACTAAAATTTTCTTAAACGTTTTGTTGTTTTTTTTTAATCAAAGCATTTGCTATTAATACAACTAAAATGGACTGAAAACTTCAGGAGGAAAATATTCCTCCTGAGCTCTTCATCATCCCAGTTGCTCATAATGTGGAAACCTTTGCTGTTCATTTTCTTGTTAAGTTTTTCCAGCCAAAGTAAACGTACTTGACCCCCTGACCCCCATCTCACTTCTCTAGCTTCTCAAACTGTAAAGAGCAAAGGAAACATCAAAGCAATTATCCATGGAGGGTCTGACTACTTCAACTCACTCTGATGAACTCAATCAGCGTGTTGTAGATGAAGGCCCCCTTAGGCAGGAAGAAGCAGCTCCCCGGGCTCAGTTCGTGGAAAAAGAAGAGGTCCTGCTCCTGCAGTTAGAAAGAGAAGAGTTTGTTTGAAAAACTCATTTAAAAATTCACTGAGCAATTGCCTTATATTTTTACAGGTGCTCATAACTCTGAGTTTATGCTTAAAATGAGTCACATCTCAGCTAGCTGGAGTGAAAAATCGAATTTAATGATTTATGTTAATAGTTTCACACATAACAAAACAAAGGTGTCGTGATTTCAGTCTTTTTTTAATCATCTTCTCAAACCCATTCTTGGGTACAAATGAGAACGCTTCACTATTTTTTGCACTGTATTGTTTTCACACCTTAAGAAGAAAAGGAAAAAAAGCTGCCATCTTTTTTAAACATCACACATAAAGTGAAGCCACAGCTATGACTGCTCATCAAACACCAACGTGGCAGAAATAACCCGACTCCCTAACAAGGAGACCCTTTACTCCTCTGCATTAAAACTAAAAGTTCTCGTACCCGTCCCAGTTTGCGATGATCTCTGTTCTTGGCTTCCTCCTGAAACTTCTCCCACTCCTTCAGCATTTTGGGGTCGGGGAAAGATATTCCGTAAATCCTCTGGAGAGTTTCCATGTCTGCCTTTCCCTCCCAGTAGGTAGAGGAATTCTATAACATCACAAGTAGAAAGCGTTAACATTCATCATGCCTTCGAGGCTGTCAGCCCCCTCCTGAGACCAGCGCATGGGGGGATTTGGCTGTAAAAAGGGGACAAACAACCTTACACAAACTCTCTGCTGCATGTTCTGCACAGATGACGATAAAAAGACCAACCTTATGGATTTTCAGGGCTTTGATTTTGCCGGTGTGTCTCACATGAGGGCCTCGACACAAATCAATTAAAGGACCGCACCTGAAACGGAGCACAATTGCAGGCTTTCATGTTTGTAATTACAAAGGTAACCAGTGCATGTATATTTTTAAAGTCCTACACATTTTATAAATCAAAACATTCTGTTTCAGGTCTTTATATTGTTTGTGGAGATTGAAATGTAAAAACTGAGATGTTGGTTCATTTAAGACCCACTCTGATCATCTTTTGATATATTTTAAAAGCATTCCCAGTGGTTTTTAATTATGATTATGCCGTTTATAGCCAAAATTTAAAAAGCTGTGTCTTTTTCTAGAACACAGTTTCTGCAGAGTGGCAGTAGTTCATTAAAAATTCGCTTCTGAGTTGTGGGTGGGGCAATTGTCAAGGATCAACCTCACCCCAACTTCCCCTCTCTGTTGTTGAGAGCTAAAAACAACAATAATGATCGTTTAAAGACCACTAGGACCGATTTTACAATAGAAAAAATATATAGTTGGAGTGAGACTTTAAAAACATTGAGCTGATAAAGCGAGAGCAAATGACGCGTCAACATTCAGGAAAGCACTCGCATAAAACAACAATAAAAGGGTAAAAATGTGTTTGATGACAAGAACAAGAGGGAAAAACACAGCATCTCAGCAGGATTTTTTTAAGGCTGGAGAACTGGACTCACCTGTAGACCGTGGTGGTGGGGGTGGTGACCTTCTCGTTCAGAATGCGGCATTTAAACTTGTTGTACTGAAAAAGATGTCCAATTAAAATATCTGAGTATTTTTCCAAATATGTTCTACAACCAAAAAGCATCCTAAAGAGTAAACAAAACTAAGAATGCCATTTTAACACAAGCAGACAAAATAAACATTTTTTATTGTATGTAATTTTTTTTTGATAAACATGGAGCCATATTACAATTCTGTCCACTGCAAAGTCTAAAAGGAGCAATTCAACTATTGATCTTGAACTGTTGGACCAAGAGAAAAACAGGGACATCCCATATTATTACGAGTCAATTGTTTGTGCCGCTGAATAGACAACAAACTGAGAATGCTTCACAATGATTGTCAGAGGCTTTCCTGATGCAAATATTGAAAACAGAAGTGAATGGATTCTTTTAGAAATGCATTGCATTAAAAAAAAAACAAAAAAAACAACAGGTGATCACTGTTCTAATTTTTACCTGTTAAAAAACACAATGTGTACACGTCGTAGACACAAACTTAATTTTTGTACTATGAGCTGTTTATTTTTGTTTGTGGTGATGCAGAAGATGAGCTACAGGCAGAGTTTTCTGAGAAATATGACCGGCCTGATCTGAGCTTTGAAGTTTGCCTTGACGTTGATGCAAAGCTGCAGAGACCAGCAGGGACAGTCAATAAAATACACAAAAACACCTCAGACAAACATTAGCAGTTTCTCAGTAATAAATCCTAAATAATCTCAAAAATATCACAAGTACTGAATATTGTTAGAATCAACTCCACACAAACCCCTAATATCATTACTCTGTCTCTTGGAGTGAACTAGAATATTCGAAGCTTGTTGACGTGCCCTTGTCTTTGCATTTGGACTACAACTGTTGTAGTCCTCAAAGTAATTAGGGCAAAAACAGAAAAATATATATAAAAAATGAAAACAAAAAAGATAACTGGAAAAACAAAATAAATTATATCGAAAAGTTAGGAAAAAATCTCAAAACCAAAAACAATATATATACAAAAATAATTTGAAAAACTGTGTTGAACAACAGTATTTTGCTCTGTTATGTTTGTGGACAAAGTAGGTAGGAAGAACAAAACAGACTGCTGATAACATGACGAGCACATAAAACAAATACGGATCATTTCTATTACACAGAAACATTGTGGCTTTTCAACATTTAATTGTAGGTCATCTAATAGTTTTCATGAGCAGATAAGGTTAGTTGGTTTGTAGTTCTAAAAATATTATTAGAAAAAAAATGCAATACGCTTCCATAGATTATTAACAGCAGGACTTTTGTCTTTAAAGCTTTTGTTTAACCTGAAAAGTTAAAACAGTCAAATCAGAGGCTTTTGAGCCAAAGCCCAGAAACAGATTTGACTTCACAAACATTTACATTTAATTTAGTTTGAATAAATCATTTTTTGTACAACATATTAACATGCTATAAACAGTACACATGGCTTGTTTTTTGTGTGCTGTTGCATTTTTTTCTTGCTTTTGTACTAAAGTCTAGATCCTACAACTCAGTTTGATCCTTCAGAATACAATTCTAGATTTGAAATTGTGACTTTATGAGAAACAACAGATTTTATTTTAAACTAAAACGGTAAAAACTAAGAAATTGGTTTCTGTAAATTGTGTATGAAAAATAAATACCCCAAAAAGTTCTGGTTTTTACATTTCTGAAAAAGTAGAACTCAAATCTTTTTTTTAAATAACACACTACACTTTAAACATACACTTTTATAATATGAAGGGATGGATGGTTAAATTTTACTCCTAAATTTATTTATTTGTTCATATCATGTTATTTAACTTTCAGACTTAAATTTACCTTAGACAATGACTCTTTTCTTTGAAACAATCATAATAATTTGCTCTACTATATATCAAACATTTCTTGGCCGTTTATGGCTGCAAAGATCCATGCCACTGTCAGCTCGATGTCTGCAGGCAGCTGTTCTGCTGCTCCAACACTTTTTCTTTTGATACCTTGAACATTTCCAGGAGAGTTTCCTTCTTGATTTCCAGCCTCTCGAACGGCTGCTTCTCCTTGATGATTTTCTTGCAAAGGTTCTCCAGACAGGGGAAGTCATTGCTGGACACACCCCTGTGCAAAGCAGTGAGAGATGAAGACAGAGACAGCGCTTCGTCTGACATCATTCTCCACTTATTAGTACATTTCATTTGAACACAGACTATAGCGCTCATTAAACACTCTGCAGTTGTGTTCAAAAGGCCATCAAGGAGGAGACTTTTTAACTGCGTGGATGAACCCCTTTGTCCACCAGGAAGCTGATAACCTCTGCGAAAGATGGACAAATACTTTAAATCCTTGGCTTTGGGGCTTTAGAAATGTCAAAATATCCTTGTTAAAAAAAAAAAGCTAAGGATTTCATTAGCATAAAATGACTTCATTAGGGAGCATGTAAAATTAATTAGACAGCAGTACACAGGCTCTCCTTCAGCCTAAAGAGGAACAAAAGCATTTAGCGCAGACGAAGGTCAAGTGGAAAAAGAAGTTTACCAGAAAATTGTCTTAAAGTTAAAACGTTAAACAGAAATGATCATTAGAAACTGTCAAATATGAGCTAAGAGAATATGTCAAAAAAACACAGCTCAAAATATCCAGCAAGACAGCTTTAAGCTCCTTACAGTCTTTTGTTTAGGAACTGCTAATAACAGACAAACACACCCTGAGGAACCCAAGAGAACGACATCAAAGACAAAGAGAAAGGAAGACTTACTCATTGTTGTCCAAAAACATGTCATAGTAGAAACCGCTCTCGATCGGGGGGCCGTAACAGAGGCAGCCGCCATACACCTTCTCCATGGCTTCACCCATGATGTGGGCGCTGGAGTGCCAGTAAACCTTAACACAGACAACAAGGAAGCACGTTGTGAATGTGAGGCTCTCTTTAATTCAAAATGCAAAACAGACATTAAATAAGATAAGTCATTGTGCCATTTTTATTTCATTTAATTTCTGGGTTTAAAGTCAGTTATCTAAATACATTTTCTAAATATGATTGTCTTAAGTGAGACAAGCTGCATTGTACAAGCTACAGGATCATTTAGCTGAAAAAGTCTCTAAAATTATGCACCAGATGAATTTGACACTCAACCTTTCATGCCTTTCATTCTTTTTACATTTGCTGAAGTTATGTCGAGTCTGGGAGAAACTAGAAAACAGAGAATTGGAGAGGTCTGTGGTAGACTCACAGCTTGTGCTTCCTCGTCATCGAACTTGAGCAGCTGAAGGCTGCAGTCATCTTCCAAAGGCCTGTCCAGGTCCCATACATTGTTGTTCACTTTGGCAATAACTGTGTTGTCGGCCAGGCCTTGACTGCAGGACAAAACAATAAATACTTTGCGTAAAATTTTCATTTGAAATCCTTTCAAAAGGAAACAAAGAAAGAAGGTCAAATGACATTTTCTCTTTGATTGGAGTGTCGTTTTCAATACTAATTTAAACATTTGATTCTTAAAAACTTCTAGAGTATACTAACAACCAAATATTGTTCATATCAGTAGAGCCCTGACGCCACAAAAGAAGAAATGGATTTCTGAAAATATATTCCGTTCTCGATTAACAAAATTTTCCTTTGAACAGTTTTAATAAAATTTCTATTTTGACAAATCTTTTGGTTTAGATAATTCATCATCGAACATGTATTTTTTTTTACTTAAATTGATGCAATGAAGCCTAAAACTTGTGTGAAGCAGAATAATTAGGCTAAATGCTTGTTGTTGAGGTTTTTTTTAATTATAGTTCATTTTGTCTTGCTTTATTTTTCCATATACAACAAATGTGTATGTAACCCTCTACACTGACCTGATTCCACATGCTAGTTGGTACGGTGTGGTCTTCCAGGACTCGGCCTCCAACACCTTTCCATCAGGAAGGGTCACCTTAATGGGTCTGCTCTCCTTTGCGGCTCTCTCAGCAATCAGAGCGTCATGTTCAGCTTTAAGTTTGGTGTACAAAGACAGGCGTTTGTCGATGTACTGAGGTGGTGGTGACAACTGGAAAGAAACAAAGGACCTTAAAGATTAGGCTTTAACATTGTTTGAACTACAATGTGTTATTTGCAAAAGTTGGAACACAAAAAAAACCCAACTTTACTGATGAAAGTTACTATTTGGAAATTACTTTGAATGCAGTGCTTGTGCGCACATGGATGAATAAAATAATCACACCAAAAAGCAATATATTTTAATGGAAAAAAGTAAACTGTGTGTTGACAGAAAAACGTTTAAAAGGAAATAATGAAGTAATTCAAGTCCGAACACCTGAGCTGGTTTCTCACCTCAGTTCTGCCAGCAGAATCTCCAGCAGTATTTTTGGCTTTTTTCTTTCCTCCATCTTTTTTCTCATTGACAGCTCCTCCCTAAAAAATAACCCACAACGTTTTTTATTGGAGCCATCAATGAAATCCAAAGTATGTTTTCGTGTCTTTATAATCCACTAAAAAGGAAACAGTGAAATATTTAATCCAATAACAAAACAATAGTTTTAAAACGTGTCGTTCGCCAGACTTTTGAGAAACATTACAGACAATTTGGGGGTTCAAACAAGTACATTTTGAATGAATAAATGCAACAGTTTAGGGTTGTTTGTATGCCGATTAAGAGAGGGCGCAAATTGGTTGACAAAAGTTATCAACATAAGATTTAACTTGACCAAAAAAACAAACAAACAAACAATAGAACTTTAGGAAATTTGCACAAAGTTTGGCAGAGGATTTTGGATCCATGTGACCCTCTAACAACGCCAGCCAAACTACAGAAACAACTGTGGTGAACCAACACAAATAATATGTGCGCAACATATAACGTTAGAGGCCATACAAAACAGAGTAAAGTAATTCAGCTAATCGTATTTTGTTTTAAAATCCACAATAAACTCGAATAAGCCGGCTAGCCAAACCTGTAGCCCTGCTGATAGCTAGCTAACTGACAGCAGCGTGGCTAGCTGACTAACAGGTTAAATAAAGCTAAAAACAAGAGCAGGTTTGATGTCCAAAGTCTCGCCTTTTTGCCCGCATCCACTTGCATCTCACTCATTGTATCCACCACTGTTTGGTCATCCATAAGAAAAAGCTTGACGGGGAACTTTGAGCGCTAACTTGTACAGTCTGGTGTGTGTATGTGTGTGCCGTCGGAAGCTAGCAGGACACCGGGAAGGCTGATGACGTTACCCGGATATTCTGATGCAACATTGCAGGCGCGTGCTTTATTGACTGAAGTGTGGAAACTATTCTATTTTTTCTACCTCTTTTTTCATTTATAAATCTTGTTGAGAATTTGTAATTTATAAACTAAAGTTACAAACAATTGTTTTGTGTATCATCGTTACCTACCATTGTGTAATGTTTCCTTTTCACCGCTGGGAGCCGCATGTCTGGAGGTCGAGTTCATCACTGGTACAATAAGTCCTCCTCATTGGAGGATAAGCACCTATAAAAAATGCTGAGGTATGTGTCAACTTTTGGACAGCAAAACCCTTCTTTATTTATGAAATATGTACCAATACTGGAAGAAAAGAAACATGAAACCTGTGGGATTACTACGACAATAAGGGGAAATCCCTTTGTCATCCGTGTGTACACCATGCTAACAATGCTACAAAGGAAGAACGTTTAAATGTTATGGAATATGTTTATAAGGGAAGAAAGTGCCATCACAGCACTACGCAAGACAGACAATAGGCTTAGGATTGTTTTCATGGTTGGTAGATGGAAGATGCAGTGAAGTGATTGAAAAGTCTAAAATAAATGACATGTCTCACGACCGTTAGTTTACATTGTTGACTGTATATAGAGTTGGACACAGTGGGTGTGACTTCAGCCATAGAAAATGCCGATTAGCAAGAAGATGTGACGATAAAGGTATCAGAGCAAGAATAGTTATTCTGACAAATACAAAGACTGAATAAAAGCTGTTGATTGGGATTTTGGCTTCTTTGGAGCCAGCGGGTCCTTCCTGTTTGAAACACAAAGAGGGAGGGATCCCTCTGACCAGATCTCATATACAGTCAATGGTTTAACATGGTCTCTGTTGCGTCTCCAGTCCGTCCCACTCCCCCTGGCTTCCAGAGTTTTGTACTATAAATTGTGTTGTTTTCATCTATAACGTGCGTCATGACATTGGCACCTCACCTTAAATATAAAATAAAATTTAATAACATTTCATTTTAAAGTACAACCTAGACCTACTTTCAAACTCTGGCGTTTTGCCGCAAAATCAACTCGTCAACGGACTGGAGATTGAACTCCTGTGTAAAGCTTGCGTTGCATTGCAGAGGGATGGACGTCAGACACAGACATGAAATAAACAATGTAAACTTTGTGATTGGTTGATGAACTTTCTATTTTTTTTGAGTCAACACACCGCAGCAGAGACGCGACGCAGACGGTCCAGTATAAATCAGGCATAAGACTAACACAAACAATGACTCCACTCATGGACACAAAAGCAAAAAGGATACAGAGAAAGTGGAAAACTAATTTTCTCTGGAAAGTCAGCCACTGGATCAGAAGCAACAGTCACCTTCAAACAAGAACAGGACGTTAACTCACAAAGATAACATCTGTCATGATTTACAGACGTGGCACGAGATATTGGGTCTTTGCAACAATGAAGATGTCCTAAGATTACTGAATGTGGTAAATAGAATGCAGATTAAGGGCAAAGAAAAAAAGCCCTAAACATAAGTTTGAGGTGTATATTCAGAGAAAGTTTGCTTAAACTAAAAATAGAAATCCTGATGAATAGAGATTCTTGCAGATGGTACATACAGATTAACTGGTCCAATCACTAATAAGTCTGTTGATGAGCACAAATATGTTCAGCCGACAATTTTTCAGATCCAATATTTGTTTATTTTCTGAAGATGAAACGTGAAACATTACAGGCAACAGAAACATGACTGGCAGATGTTGTCACTTGTGAAAAAAGTAAAGTGTATTGGATCTAGAGTTCACATGCAGAGATTTTCAAAGCGTAATTAAAAAATGGCATGAGAACTTCCTGTGTATTTTTTTAAATTAAGTACCTATGGAAGTATAATGTCCAAATGACTTCTGTAGTCTGAAACAGATGCTTTTAGAAGCAGACAAGGAGGACCTCATATCAAATGCTGACAGTTTGAAGGCCAGACACAAACATGCAGAAACTTAGATTCTGATGTTAAATATTTAAAAACAGGAAGCTTGACTCCAAATGAGATCAAGGATGTTTTGTTGATTATAATAAGAATGACCCAGTCAATTTGGTTTATCGACCTGACACAGAGAAGGTTCAGAAATATAGAAATGTGAAACATGAGGCCACATCAAAAGTGGATAGGTAAACACAAACAGATGAGGTAGAACCAAACGATGGACAAGACACCAATGCAGTCTGTAGCTGCCAAAGTCCATTCATCCAATTGCTATGCCGACTTTATTCTCGATTGCGGTCAACTTGAGAGTCAATTTAGAGTCAACAATTTAAGACTTTAGGAGGAAGCTGGAGTTCCCAGAGAAAACGCATCCATGCATAGATTGAACCTACAAATTCCACACGGAAACAAACCAGCCGAGATCTGAACCAGAATCTTCTTGCTGTAAGGCGAGCGTGCTTACCAAGATCTGAAATGTAGTCACGGAACATCCTCATCAATAGTCATGCAGAAAAAGAAAGCAGATACTGAACATTTAACAAGCATAAACTTGCTAATGATTCAACGGAGAACCTCTAATCTTATAGGAAGAAATCATTTTAACAAGGGTCTACTGTACAACAATCTAAGAAGAACCACTACAACCTGACTGTTGTTACCCGAAATGATCATAAACTGCGTAAGAGTTTTTAGAGGATCTAAGTTGAAGAATTATTGCCTTGCGTGAAGCTGGAAAGGACCAAAAAAGTATCTCTAAAAACTTGGATGTTCCTGTGTCTACAGAAAGACACAGGAACACATGCCTGTAAATGGTGGAAGGTTTTGCATTGTTGTGGCTTTTTTATAGGAAGTGTTGTCCCGTCAACACAACAGAGTCTTCTCTGTTTTTTTGTTTCACCTAAATAAATACAGAATTATTTGGCACGTATTAGCATTTTTACTAAAAACGTGTGCTATGCATAAAATACTTAACAAGAAGGGAATTCATGGAAAGATGCGGTTTGTAAAAGAACACCTTGATATTTAACAGCACTGTTGGCAAAATATTCATAGCTATATGTAAAGAAAGAATAAATACACACCATCATCAAACCTCCACCCAACTACAAAATATGATGTAGGAGACATCATGAGGCCTTTTTGCTATTCAGAGCATTGAAAGATTGCTATATCATACTGTAAATGGAAAAAGGAATTTCAAATTTAATCAAGATATTTTTCTGAAAAAATGTAGGAACATCTGTCTGCCAACTGAAGCTTGGCTGAGAATGGGTGATGCTACAAGATAATGACCCCAAGCGTAGAAGTGAAGAGAAAAAAAAAAGAATGGCTTCACCAGAAGATAACACTTTGGGAGTGGCCGCAGTCAGAATCCTAACTTCCAGCTAACGGGCTGGCTGAGGCCTGACCCTAAGAGAACAATTCACACCAGACATTCTGAGAATAATGCTGCACTAAAACAGCTTTATAATAAGAACATTTCCTCTGACTGCAGTGCAGGTCGGATCTGCAACTACAGGATTCATTTGATTGAGGTTATCGTTGCCAAAAGAAGGACCAACCAGTTATTAAAGCCAAAGGTTCCCATACATTACCCCTGCCTCTCTGTGTTTGTTGACACTTGCTCAATAAAAAAATAAAAACATAGTGTTATTGTGGTTTTATTTGGATGGATGCTTTCTGATGTCAAACCTTTGGGTCTTGCCTAGTGGGAAGGATAAATGGTGGGAAAAGGCAATTGAGTGGGAAAAAACATTTTGAAGTTTTGTTTTGTCCGCCCATGGCTCCACCCATTGACAAATTAGAAATACTCGCCCCTGAACTTTTTCAAAAGGATGCCAGTATTGCAGTTCTTCAGAAGATCACTGGAGTCTCCTCATTAACCCTTTTATACTGGAACTTTAGCTCCAGTGTAAGGTGTAAAGGCTCATATACACTGGTTCATCTGCTTTGTGTCTCTGTTGTTTAGTCGTTGCATTGACACAAAATAAAAAGAACATTCATTAATCAATCGCCTCTGTCATGTCTGCATCTGACATCCGTTCTTCTGCAATGCAACACAACAGAAGCTTTATGCCTTATTTTGATTTCAATAAATCTGTTTACCCGGCAATGTAGCTTGAAGCTTGAGAAACGGTAACAGGTCCGGGATAAATACAAACGTCCGTTGTGCTTTCAAAATCAAATTTTATTTTCATATTTAAGGTGATGTGCCCACGCGATAACTCATGTTAACACTGCAGATAACACCTGCCTCCATTCTCGCCATAGTTTCACTTTGGCAGTACAAAAACATAACATATTTTTTGACAAAAAACATGCATTTTACAAGGACTCTGAAGAAGGAAGGGGCATGGAGCCTGATTGTTTCATGATTTAGATGAGCGAAGAGAGCGTATCGAACTACTCGACACCAGCTCCTCTGGGAGTCAGGGGACGCACCGGAGACCCAACGGAGACAGTGTAAACTAACTGACAGTCATGAGACAGACTTTACACACAATGCAACAGAGACCCACCGCAGACAGACCAGTGGAAATTTGGGGTAAAGTGGAAGCTTAAGCTCCAGTGTTAGCATTCTTTTATCTCCCGTAGCTCTTTAACCTGCATTCCTGCATGTTTTCCAACAGACCATGATCTGGCATGCTTTAATTGGATGGACACACCTGAACCAGGTAATCAGTCATGTGACACTGTCGCCCTCGAGGCCTGGAGTTGCCTATCCCTGTTCTAGAGTGTATACAACTTAAAAAAAAAAAAAATAACACATCAAATTAAAAACGGTTCTCTTATTTTTTGTAATTAAACTTCTGAAAAACTCTTAGAAAAGGTCAACTGACTAACAAAAAATAAAGAAAATGTTTCTTGTAACCAATTAAATTGTTGGATGTGATAAACTACAACACTCAGCCTTACTACTACATTCTACTACCACTACTTAAATCATCTGAACTAGACATTTAAGAACTGTATGTTTCTGTTTACACTTTTAGAACACGGAAAAGATTCCTTTTTATATATACGGTATATATATATATTTTACCCAGCTTGGGATGATGATGAGAAGAGATCCTCGTTACCAGTTACCTTTAGTATTGGCTTTGAAGTCAAGGATGTGATTTCAGCAGGTTTGCACATTTATAAGTTGTAAATATGTGTGTGCATGTGCTTCTTAACAAACATTTCAACTCTCTGGGGTTGAAAAGGGTTCCTCCTAACTCATGCTAACAATGCAAGGCAGCCAAAACAATGTACATCTTCAATTTCCTTAAGGTTTTTGGAACAAGAAAAAATGTAACAGGGATGTGAGTCAGAGGAAATAAAGATACTAATAGAAAAGTATTGATCATAATAGACTTTTTTTGATGGGTTAGGTGAACGTTTTAATGACCCAGGGTTAGCTAATTTTTACATCCACCTTTCACACAGGACTCACTGCTCTGGAGCCATAATGTTTTATAGTTATAATCACTCGGGGCTTGTTTAAAGTTAATGCAATTTGTCTGGAGTTTAAAAAAAGGCAGGGGTAAATGGAGATCTGAAACTGAATGTTCTGCTAGAAGCAGCTAGTTTCTGTTGCCAGTAGCAACCAGTTCTTCACTTGCTGCAGCCTAACTTTTATGTTTGGTATTCCTGCAATTCCTTGACCTTGCAAATGGACACGTTTATTTTATTTTCTTTCATGTTGGGGGGGGGGGGCTTTTGTGCATGCGCTGTTTTATTTTTAACAGTTAGATTTATTTTTTAGTAAACTATTTATTGAATGCAAGCCACTGTGCATCTTTTGAGAAAAAGCACATTATTTCTTTGTCTCTAATTGAAATCCCTATCCGTTGTTGCTGTTTCATAATCAGAAGCTTTGCCATGATGATCCTACACTGCTAAATTTAACTGTATATGAACATTAGATAACATATACCTCATTAAATGATGGTTATTAACTTGTGACTCTTATAGAAATTAGCAGGTTATGCGGCCAATTAACTAACAGCTGTGATTTATTGAGCCAAAGTGAAGATTTATCAAGGACTCGTCATGTTAATGAGAGTCTGACACTGTGAGAGCAGTGACTTACTGGCCTGATAATGGCCCCCATGTTAACACTGATCAATAAAAAAGTGCTATCGTATTCAAAATGGTGAAACAGAAGGGAATAACCTACAAAGGGAAATTAAGAAAAAAGGTGCGGTGTGCTGACCTAATGCACCACTGCAATGATCCGGGCCTTTCATGTTGATATTAATACCAAAAAAAAAAAAAAAGCTGGATTCTTTTTCCTATAATTTGCAGTTAAAGATTTTGCTGTAACTTTATTATTATTATTTTTATTATTTTAAATCTACAAGATGTCTATGAGAGATGCTGCTGGGAAGATGAGTGACTGGCACAAGGAGCCAACAAATGTGATTTGATGGTAATTTTGTGGAAACTACAAAATATCATATATAATATTTAATAATATATTCATCGGTGGAACGAGAGGCAGTACTGGTGATGAAGGATAGATAGCAATATTCCTCTGTACGTTTGGCCAGGGTGCAGAGTTTGATTGCGTTTAGCATTTTATGTAAAATGTCAAAGCATATGAGCTACAGTAGAGGAAATAAGAATTTGACTCCTTACTGATTTTGTAGGTTGATTTTGCAGGACTTTGACGAATTTCTGTAAATGTATTTGCTATAGCTGGGATCCCTTCACTGGTAGGGTGATTGAGGAGAAATGCATTTCTTCAGGTGGGTGCTCTCTGATGCACAAAGTTTACATTTAAATGTAAGTAATGACTTTTTGTTTTTGCATGACTTTTTAAAGTTATAAACTCGGTGTTGTTATGTATTTTCCAAGTGCTGCCAGCCATGTGCCAGCCGCGCCAGATGACTGGCGACTATCAATGAGGTCATGAAGCGGTAACGTTCAAATTTGTAGAGACTGTTTTTCCGTATCTCTCCATACGGAGGGCTAAATGTAGGGGTAGGGAGAAACCGGAGGGGTACGGAATTCATTTCGTTCCTTTGCACTTTTTGGAAAAACCCTTTTAGCAAGCACAGAAGTCAGACTTTTCTTGTAGTTGATGAGCAGGTTTCTTCACTTATGAGGAGGACTATAGGTCTACCAAGGGTTTTCTTAGGGACTGTGGTTCCAGCTGCTTTGGGATCTCACTGTTCTCATGATCATGGAAAACCATCCTGGTCTTTTGCAGGTCTACAATCTTCTCCCTTAAATCTACTGAAAGCTCTTTAGTCTTTCCCGTGTTGGGGAGCCTGACTGATTGACAGATTCTGTGGACAGGTGCCTTTTATACAGGCGATGAGTTAAAAAGAGTGTCTCCAATCCAGGTGCCAGGTTGATTAGGAGAGTCAAACTGGTCTGTGTGAACTAGAACTCTTAATGGTCACCAAGGGATCAAACATGTCTTTCCCTCAATGAAATGCAAATACATTTATTTACATTTCTTAAGGTGGATTTCTTTATTGTCTTTTTTAGGATGACCGACTGTCTATTTCTTTTTAGGTGGGTAAACCCTCAAAATCAGCAAATCCAAAACTTATTTTCTCCACTGTATGTAAGCTGGCAACATGAAGCCTGTGGGTAGTTGTGATGCATTCATGTTGTAAAGCTTCTGCACTAGAAAAAAACCTATAGATGTTGTTTTTAACAGAACAAAGCCACTACAGTCCATGGCTTGTTGGAGAGTTACAGCTACATCTCCCTCCAGCTACATTTCTTTTGTGAGTGGGTGTGAGCTTGTGTGTCTTGAAACATGTGCAATTTGAAATTGTACTCGCTGCGGATGGATGTTGACACCGTAGATTGTGAGAAATGTCATTGAATGATGTTGCTACGTAGTTCGTGTAATGCTGGAGGCTCCTGATCAGGGTCTGGGTCAAATCGCAGCTTTTCTTGTAAATAAACTGACAGATATGACAGAGTACTGAATAAAAATATGTTTCCATACTCAGGTATTTCTTATTCATCATAAATGTATACAGTACTACATTGAAACATCTACAAAAACAAGCATTTAAAAAAAAATAAAAGCATGCATGCCAATCTTTCATCCAAAGCTAATAAGTGAAACTACAGTGTACTTAATTGAACCAGCAACATCCAGAGTTTCAGACATTCATGTAAGTCCCACTCAGGATCCATCAGTAAAACAAACACCAGATTAGTCTTGCAGCTGATTAGAATCTCTGATTGCTCTACTTGCTGAAGAGAGTATCTGAGGTCATGCGTGCCCCATATATCCTCTCTTGCCGTGTGAGAAGGAGCCAGACTTCAGACAACATGTGCATCTCGATTAAATCAGAACACTGGTTTTAAACTTGTGGCACTCTCCGAGGGAATAAAGAAGAAGCTGCAGCCCACTGCGCTCTCCCGCTCTTCATTGCTCGTTGTGGGGCGAGTGAAGTCTTGAATAATTAACCTTCACGCACTTGAAAAGTCAGACTGCATGCTCTGTTTCCTGGCTGTTTTTAAGGCTTTGAACAGCCGCTCAGACTGCCTTCTAAGTTCTGGATGACGCAGATGTATCAATATTTCTAATATGTGCTGTTTAGCAACATATTGTTTTTGTGCTAAATTTTAAATGCATTATGTTGTATTTCTGGAAAAAGCCAGTTAATACTTTGGTCTAAAACCTGGAAACAAGAGAAACACCTTGAGTCCATCAATAAAACAGCACCTGAAACCATAAAAACAGTGTGAGAAAAGTGAAATGGTTTATTTAGATGGAAGTTGAAAAAAAAAAGCAACAAAAGATGATTTTAAAGTATTTGAAAAACTCCCAACTCATGTAAAGATTTTTTTTTCACACCCAGACTAATGTTCAAATGTCAGGCACGTTTGCCGTTTTAGGAAAACTCATAAAACCTGTTATTTTCTTGGATGTAGTTTCTGCAAAGCAGCAGGAGTTCATTAAAAATTCGCTTCTGATTTGTGGGTGAACTGTTGGTGTGGAGTAAGCTTGCGCTCATTTCCCATCATCCCTTTGTTTACGCATTCTCCTGCTAGCTTAGAGCCCTTCACACCTCAAGCTAACATCAGCGGTGCAACAAAATTGGTGGTCAGTGTTGGAGCTATCCAGCTGTACAGTTTTGATCCAGATACCAGTTTTGATGAGGACGTACATGGATCTATTTTTCTGCAAGTGGATGCATCGAAATGGAGCAGAGCAGGGGCCTTGTGATGTGCCAATTGTCGTCTGCTCCTGATTTTCAGAAATGCAATTTTAAACTACATTTATTTATACATGTCCTCCATCATGAGAAAAATGATACAAGAAGGTGATAAAAACACAAAAAAAACACCATTTTCATATAAGTGGGTATTTAATGTGTTGTATGTGTGGCCATGAGGCGAGAATCTTTGCAAGGAGTGTAACGACTACAGCAAAGTTTTAGATACTGTTTTTGGCTTGCAGTTCATAGACACTCCCCCACAATGGAGCTTTTGACGCCATCATCTCACTCACTGAAGTATTGCAACAGAAAGAATGTGTCTACAGGCATCTCTGGAGAAAGCAGTCAGGAGTACCTGCCTCTCTCATTTTGCCTCACAGTCAAAGAAGCGGATCCACTATGGGATTTGGTCCAAAAGCTTTATAAATATTTTATTCTTTTCAAACAAGGGATATGAAGTCATGGTTTCCAGCTATTGTTTTAGTACAAGAAAAATACTGGGGAATGTATTTACATAAGCTAAATCAGAAATGTGAGAGATTCTGGTTCAAAGCGATTTTAATTGATCTTATCTTAGTCCAAAATCAACAAAGACAGAGCTAAACTTGCGATGCAACAAAGATGTAAAATTCTGCCCAGCACAGAAACGGTGGCAGAAAATCGTGGATGTATTCGAGCTCCGACTGAATTCAGATCTCTTAACGAGGATCACCAACATCTCAGCGCAGGTTCAAGATTTCACATCAGCGAGTAAAGGTCTAAATAAGCTGCAGGGTTTTTGCTGCAGTGTGAATTATCACTGTCCTTCAACTGGCCTCCATTGTGCAAAAAAGATGACACCAGGTAAGAGACGAGAGCAATCTGCTCACTGAAAAACCCAACCATCTGCTGCAAAATTCAGTATGAGGAAGTATAGTGCTCCCCGGGCTCCCCCTCCAACTCTTCCCTACAGAAATCCAAACACTCATCCCTGCACACAAACCCCTGTTTTTCCTCTGCCTTATTCCGTTTATCAGAGTCTTTAAGCTGCTTTTTTAGCTTAGGACTTAACCAGAAGATCCGTCAGTTGACTCCATTTAGATGGAGTGCATTAAATGCTTTATTTATTCTGCTCTTTCCAAAGCATTCTCAGAGGAGTTCATGCAACAGCCTCAAAATGTAATCTATTAATCTGCAGTCTGGGCCACTGCTCAGACTTTCTTCCATGTACAGTGATAATGACTGTCATATGAAAAAGGCTTTTTCCTGTGAAGAAGAGGCATTAGGCTGGGTTTCCTTGCTTTCATTGTTCTTATCCGGCTGCCACCCCAGCAGTTTCTGTTTTAGTTTAAGACTTTTTAGTTTATTATTATTTGCTTCTTCCGTGCACCTTTTACTGAAATAGTGTTTTTTTTTTTATTTACATATTCTTGTGATATTTTTCTCTACATAAAGAAAATAAAGCTCAAAATGGCATTTCAAAGTATTTCTTTATTCAAATCGTTGTGAACCAGCAGGAGACAAAAAATGTCGTTTGAAAAAAAGTGTCTTCACTGCATAGAACATACACGAGGCAGGCCACAAGCATCACATCTAGACAAATAGCTCCATGTACATCTTTGTTTCCTCGACTGAGCTGGAATCTGACTCAAAGCTGTGTGGTTGGATAGCTCCAAGATTGCTTGTCATTTTTGACAATATATAAAAAACCCTCATGGTCAGAAAACATAAACAGAACGCAGACGTTTGTTCCTCGTCTACAAAAGACATTGTGTTTGTGTGTAAAGATAATATTCAGACAGTTTAAATTCTCAAGGCGATTTCACATTAAAATACTGCCGTTCAATACAAATGCAGTTATTCTGTTACTTTTTTGTTTAGGGTTTGGGTGGCTGTATCCTCCATAAAGAATCACTCATGATGGTGGTTTATTTAAGAAAAAAAGGCCAACTGAAAGGTCATCTCAGAGATTCAGGCATAAATAGTCCAGCTGTGACATAACTGTGCTTATCACCACAATGTCCTACAGCAAAGCAGCAGCTGTTTCAATCTGTCCGTTTTAAAAAAGGGATTATGGAAAATTGTTAAAACAGTATAAAACGAATAGGATGATGATAAACCAAAACATACGTCTAAATAAGCCAAATGCTTTATGTTTTGAAAAGAGAGAAACATTTAAAAGTCCAGTTTTTGCACACTTTGTTTTGTTTTTTTCATTTTTACTTTTGTTTTAGTTATTAGAAGTAACTATAACTCTTCATGTAATTGTTCTTGACTATTTGGTCCGCCACAGTACATTTCTAGAGGATTATGGGAACATTTGGAAAGTGATGCACTGTTTTAAATTAAAAGGTGGCGGCTTGTTTCTTTTTTCACTAAAGGCCTGGAAAAATTAGGGAATGTTTGACATAGACGTCTTTTCTTTTTTGGTTTAAATTCAATCTTGATTCAAAATCATAAATTTACTGCAATATAACATAAATTAGAACTGACTTATAAATAAAAATGGGATTTTAGGATACTTTGTTTTTAGCTGCCCCTAAAAATCGGTCATCAATAATTATTAGCAGTAGTGACATTTAGATATTTATTTTACTGATGATTTTCAGGACTTAGGATTTGAAATTTCAGCTAAAGACTTTAGACCTGACATAGATTTGTCACCAGAGACTTAAGACTTGACTTGAACTTGCAATAAAGGACTTTTGTGAGCATCTTTAGCATTTCAAAAATATGTCTATGTCACATCTTTAAATGTTGCTAAATATGTATAAACCTCTAAATTATTTTATGTTAACCCCTTCATGCCTGAATTTATTTCCACCTGTATAAAAATGCTCTTAAGTGCTTATTTTTCATACAGATTGATGTTAGATTAAGTGGCGGTTTGGATTAAACGTTACATTGTAAATTACTGACATAGGGATTAAAGTGCTTTAGTTTGTTTTTGTCAAATATTAAAGTTTTATTGGAAGCAAATCAGTGTTTGGGCTGAATTGCTTACCCATAAGACAAAATTATTCCAAATTTAAAAGACACACGCTGTGATTTTTTTTTTAAGTCTTTTGTTGCATAAGAATGTTTTTTTCAAATCCAGTCTTCTGTGAGAGATTTCTGTTATAAGGATGAAAAAGATTTTAAAAGATGATGCATGTCACCATCTGATAGTTTCCTTGAATCGTTCTATATTCGAGCTTTTGTAAGCAAAAGCTATTGTTCTCTGTGAGGACACACATGCATGCTGCAGACGCACATGTACACACAAACACTCACACACAGGTCTGTTTCTGGGTCGTCTGCATTTCCGTGCTGAGCAGGGCTTCAGGTTCAGACTGCTGCTCTCGCTTTGAGTTCCAATTCAAATGTTTGCACATGAAACAGTTGTGACAGCAGGTAAATCAAGCTCCAGAAACAGAAATAGCTTTTTTTTAATCAGGAAATTGGAGAGTATTTACTCTAAAATATCCCAATATAGAGATTTTCTTCAAGGCATAATGTTTTCAAAGAGACACTTTCTAATTCAACTCTGTAGACAGTGCACTGAATTTAATCCAGCAAATTTTCTTTTTTCCTGCAACATTTGCAAATGCATGCTAGTTGCACACAAGCACGTGATTGAACTAATAAATAAATGAAACATTTTTGCATAAAATATGAGGGTACATTTCTCTAGGTTAGAATTTTCAATGATTTGTCAACTCCCTTGGAGATAATAAAGACTGTAAGACACGGACAGACCTTTAAACTGTTTGAGTTTGAAAAAAGAATCCTTTGACATGAAAGACAAAAAATTTCACAGACCACCTATAGAGGAATGTTTTCCGCTTTCTTTTTATTACTGCGGTGATGGCAAATGAACTGGTCGAGGTTAGTGCGAACAGAGGATGATAGAAGGATTAGACTTGAATCTTGGTCCCTTATCATTTAGTTCAGTCTGCTGGCTCAGCAGTGAGGAAATTGAAGTTAACAGGATCTCCTGTAGCTACCTTCGCAGAATATGGAAACTAAGCCGGGCCTGACTGTCATTAGAAGATTACACTTTATGTCCTCTGCCTCTGCGAGGAGAATTCTGATGAAGCCAGAGAAACAGCTCTCCCAGAAACAAAAATCTCATAATGTATTTGTGAATATGAGGATGTCTGCCCTGACAGGCAACAGGAATCTTGATTGAAATATTTTTTCAAGAGCTAACACAAGCTTGGTTAATGGATGAAAAAAAAGAGATGACACTGTTAAAATCCAGCGAGAAGGTAAACATTTTAAGATGAATTTGCTCATTAGGAACATGAAAACAAGACAAAAACAAACAAAAGAAATCATCTTGGGCTTCAGCTCGTCTTTGCCTGAGTCACCCTCTTCATCTTTTCACTTAGTGATCCACGTGGATAGGCTGCATTCAACTCACAAGTTCTCATTTTACTTTACAAAATGAAAAGCTCTTAGGAATACAGTACACAGATTCTTAAAATGGATATGAAGCAGAATTTGTTTTTTTTTTTTTGCTAACCAAAGCTGAATGTCATGGATCGACTCTTCACTTTGTTCATTGCAAATGAACAAGGATCTTGTCCTGGTGTCAGAGGGAAATATGAATCCTTCTGTTTATACAAGTCACACTCAGCTTTCTATTTTTGAAAGCAGACAGGGTTGAAAAGTTCTCCTCACATCCTTGAATGACAGACCTAAATGAACCGTCTCCATTCTATAGGCTGACATCAAAGAACATTGAACTTATCTTAGCCAGACCATTAGCATGTATTTAAGCTCATAAAAGCAAACCTTTGAGATCAATGACTGAACCAGTCGTACCTGTGCTTATGAGACTTGTGGTTTCAGACATGATTAAATCCTTTTGAGATCACTCCGGTTCCTCTATTTAGTTTGCCATGCAGCAGCTACAAGGTGTAGACGGTCAATCATATGTTGTTTAAAAGTACAGAGTACTTCCAGCCAGCTGGCTCTCAGATGATGCTTCAATTTTACAAAAAGCTGCAGGTAATGGCAGCCAGCAGCTCACGTCAGTACCCATGAATGCTGTCCACATTCCCACTTCCAGACTCCAAGCATGCAGCTGTGTTTGGCTTTACATCCTATTTTAAAAAAGAAGAGCTGCCTGATCTTCAGACTAATGAAAGCTTCTGAGCATGCTTTACATTTAGCTCTGACAGGCATACTCTCTTTGAAAACACTAAAATGCAAATATCCATTATGAATCTCCTCTGTACTTCAATTTTCTTCTGATGTAGCTGGAGGCTCATCTCAAAATTTTTAGTTTGTAATAAGAGACAAAAAAAAATGCTCAGTAAGACTCCTTAACATGTGTTTTGAATTATTGAGGATGAATCAAATGCACGAGGAACACACATAAATGAATGAATATTTTTTTAAGATTACTGAAGTCACAAGCGGAAGTGCATCTTCAGGAGTTAAGAATAACGCTGCTTTAAAGCAGAAATGTCACTAAGGAGCATTTTCTAAACTTTTTACAAACCATCTCTTGGGCAAAACAATCTGCTAATTTGGTGAAACTGGCACCGTTGTGCTCCACGTTGTCATCAAGTCACACATCTCTTGCGATTACCAGCATTGTCTGCTCTGCACTTTGCACTCTGGATAATGATTGGTATAGACAGACATAATTGCATTTTTTTAATTCAGACATTTTCATGTGAATTAAGCCTTTAAAATGGATTGAAATTTGGACTGATTACTTTTGATGCATGAGTAGATTTAGTGTTAGAGCTCATTCTACACAGTTTGTTTTTTTGAAATCTTTATTCAAACTCAATTAGGTGTCAAGAAGTGAATTTCAAAACAGAAAAGGAATTTTTTCATCAAAATCAGATGCATTTTGTTAGTTTTGTTTTAGTGTAATTTGACAAAATTTATATCACAAAGTAAGGAATGTAATCAAAACAAAACAAAGCATACAGTACATTAAGGGTTTAACAGTAAATGCATTAGATAAAATTAGTCTCTAGATAAATAAAAACAACCAAACAATTCAATAAATTAACAGGATGATATATTAAAATAGAGCTAATTATCTGGAACAAAGCATAGCCTCGCTCATACGTTTATACACAGTGCTCATTCGTATTATTTATTTGTTTTTTATTTAACGCAATAGATTTAAGGTCAATACAACCATAAGGGGGCGCAATCTATTTATTTAATGTGTCGGTCACAAGTCCAGGCTAATGCAGGGGATTGTAGCTGGAAGGGCACCTGATGTGAAACCAAAACAAATTTAATCATGTAAATCACAAACAGAATTTTCATACCAGATCGGTGATGGTCTTGGTTAACAACAATCAACACTGGTGCCGTTTGATCCAACAGGGTGCATGTGGAATATGGACTATTGTTTGGAAAAAGAAGATGAGAAAGACGTGTTTGTTGGCATAGAGAAAAAAAGGAAAAGCATACATGTAGGACAATAAATTTGGGGACTTTTACAGGAAAAGTGTGTGTTCACGAGACGAGATGGAAAGGGAGCAAGGCTTATAGATTGGTAGCAAGTTCAAGCTGTTCTATTGTGGTGTGGAGGGAAAACGAATGGGAAAGGAATTGTCCTGAAGGAGGAGTTTGCTAAACAAAAACAAAAAAAGACAAAAAGTTATAGATGTGAAGAGACAGTCAGATAGGAGGACAATTCTGAAGCTGGAAGTTGAAAGTGTGATGTTGAATGTCATCAGTGGTTTTGCCCCTCAGGCAGGATGTAAGTTAGTAAAGAAGAAGAATTTATGGAGGGAGATGGATGATGTGGCCCAGGGTATTCCTGAGGGTAGAGAATGGTGATGGGAGCAGAATTTAACAAACGTGTGGATGAACAAAACAGAGGCGATGAGGAAGTGATGGAGAAGTTTGGTGCTCGGGACAGGAATACTGAGTAACATATAGTTATGGACTTTGCTAAAAGAATGTAAATGACACTGGTAAACACATTTTTGTCAAAAAAGAGAAGAACAAAGGGTCACATATAAGAGTGAAGGGAGAAACACACAAGCTGATCGTATCGCGTGAAGACGCTGTATTGAGAAAGATATCAGCAACTACAAAGACGGTTGGGGAGAGTGTTGGTAGACAACATTATTGTGGTGTGTGGGATGACTGTGGTGGAGAAGAAGATGAAAAGAATTGGCTCAGCAGATGACCAAGAGGTCAAAGTTGGAAAAAAGCAGGAAAAGGGTGGAAAATAACAGTTAAAGTGATCAGAAGACTGGGAGGAGATGTGTGTCATCTGGGATGAGGAAAGCCGATAAAGAGACTAGATGGGAATTGAGAATTTCAGGAGCGTCATAGGAGGAAAGGTTAAATAAGAAACAGTGAGTGACCAGGATGGATATAATCAGGAATGAATCCATCAGAGGAACAGGTCATAGTAGATGTTTTTGACGTATGCAGGGAAGCAAACTGGGATGGCATCTGTGGTTAATTCCTGTCTCAATATGTCAAAAGATAGATCTCCTGAACAGATGATCATAATAATCTCTCCCAGCATATTCATTCAAACACAAAAGAGCAGTGAGGAAGTCATTGTGGGACATATAATGAGACGTGTACGATTCACCGGCACCTGCTGTAGAGTTCAAGTAATAGAGAGAGAACACGGTGCAAAAGCCAGTGAACCAGATAGCCTATGAATAAAGCAGGAGGGAGATGGATGGTGCGGGAGTTCTCTCCCTCGCTACTATTTCTTTAGAAGCAGGTTGGGAGGCATCCTTGGCTTTAATCAGGCTCACCTAAGCATACCTCAGCACTGCTGTGGCAAGATGATGGATGGCCTGGAGGAACACCTGTAACGGCAAGCTCCGTGCCATGCTGCATTCACTCACTGTTAATACCTGCATGTTTAGCTTTTTCTTCACTGGCCAACCTTATGCAGTGTCTTCCTTGACAACAACGTTAGAACCTCAAGTCTTTACAGGAAAATATTTTGTTCTTTTCCAAAACTCTTTAATTAATAGTTTGGTTTCTTTGCTCTGCATCAAATTAGAAACTCGCTACTCAATTTTCAGTTTTTGCAGATTTGTAGTACAAGCTGACAGATGGGATTTTCCAGCAGATTTTTACATAGAAAACATGGAAATCAGCAAGGGGCAAAGTTTTTGACTTCTGGGATGAAGCTTGTTAAAAACCAAAAATAACTGCAGCCGCACATAGTACTCCAAGTAACCACTAGGGGCTTGTTACATATAGTACACACGCAAGACAATGTACCCAAATGTAAAATGGTCCAGTTTTTAACAGAAAAAAGCATACTTACAGCATAAGTTCAAAAACATTTTACCCTGTGTGATTAAATTTTATTTTTTGACAACTGGACTAGCCTGGATTGTAGACTATTGTTTTGTATTTTACTTTAAAATAATTAAATCAAGCTGAATTCAAACATATGGATCTTTTTTTTCTGATTTCAGAATTTTGAAACAAGATAAAACCACATAACCCCCTCGAATAATCCTTTAATCTATTTTAAATCGTCTTTTAAATTGGATTTTGTTATTTTTATGCAAAATGGAAAAAGTTGTATTGTTTTATAGAACACGAGTTAACCAGAAATCCGCCTCTGGGTTGTGGACTGTTGGTGCAGAGGAACCCCAAATTTATGCTGGTCTGTCTGTGATGGATCTCCAGGGCGCTGCTTGGGGAGTTTGTCTCACGACCGTCAGTTACGGCTGGCAGTTACGCGGAACTGAAGACGCTTCCATTTGGCGCCCTTGTTAACCTATGGTGTAGTTGACACCAGATGCGAAGACCCTCCGTTCTTTGGCTTTGATGAGTCAACAGACTCCAAATAGAACCTCTGCGTAAACCTGCATTGCATTGCAGATAGACGGATATCAGACGCAGACCTGAAGGAGGCAATGTAAACGTTCCAATCGATTAATGAACATTCTTTTTCTTTTTTTTTTTTTTTTGCGCCAACGCAACGGCTACACAGCAGACGAACTAGTGGAAGTCAGCCTTTAGCCTAGCGATATTGGAGCTATCCAGCCGAACAGTTTGGAGCCAGATGCCAGCTCACACCAGCAAAAAAAAAGACGGATGTGGATCTATTTGACTGCAAGTGGATGTTTCAAAATTGAGTGGAGCAGGGAGCTTTTGCCCCACCGACTGTAGCACCCACCTCACTGCTACAGGGTTTTTCTAAGTGCATATTATTGTCTGCTCCTGATTCACATTTTGAATTAAAAAAATACTCAGAAGCACAAATTGAATCTTAATTGTCTTTATGCATGTCCTCCATCATGAGAAAAATGCCACAAGAACATGTAAAAACACATATTGGGTCTTTAAGCAAATGAAATTATCATGCTATCCATTATGTTAGTGCACCACATTCACTGTGTTAGAAAAAAAATTGTCCTTCTTCTTAATTGTTTGGATATTGTGTTCATTTACTAACAGTATTTTTTTTTATATTGCTTGTTCACTAAAGCGTGAGTTTTGACTAAGTCTTTAATACATTTACATAACCAAATTTCAGATTAATCTAAAAAAATCTCTTGTACGTGATCAACTTCAGCTGAGATTGGATGAGGTCTATTAAAAAACACCAGATTTTTCTCTAACAAGCCAAGCTGATTTTTGTCAATGTGTGCAGATGGATGTTGACTGAGCCCAACAAGTAACCTGAGGTAAAACATGAGAGAAAACCTTATTTTAGCAGAGCTACAGGAATAGCATTTCATGAGATCCATCCATTATCTTTATCTTGTCTGGTGTTTGGGTTGCAGCAGTCTAAAAATATGCCAAGACTTCTCTTCCTTTATCACCTCTTCCAGCTTTTCTAGGAGGATACCAAAGTGTTTCCAAGACAGTCAAGTGATTTATTTTCTCCAAGTGTCCTAGTTTTTGTAGCAGGTCCTCCTCCAGGTTGAACGTCTTTAATGACTTGCCAGGACAATGGCACTTTTGCAAGATGTCCAAACAACTGAAGTGACTGTGGTTGCTTTGAATAATCTTTGTAAATTTGATGTTCCATCATTCCCTTTTGTCTTAGTCACATGCACTCCTATGACGGGGGTGTTAGGAGGAGCAGGAGAAAAGGATAAATATAATGTAAGTTCCATGCATTTGAGATGTACGGATGGTGTTGTCAAACAGCGCCTTTTGCCACACGCCAGTTGTTAGTAAGGTGCGAGTAGTGGCCCCTTACTGACCGTGCGCAACTGCTGTGCTATAACTGCTATAAGTTTGCCCATTTTCACCTGCAGACAGCCCATGTCCATTTGTAGGGACAGTTGTGATTAAGGCTGCATTCCGGCTGGAAAGGTCCGTCGGCATGGACCGAGTCCGCTAAGTTTGGTCCTGATCGAGTCCTGGACCTTGCATTTGGTTTGTATTCAGGGTACTGTCATCAGAACATTTAGCTCTAAACTAAAGCTTGTAAACCAAATCATGTGACTAAAGGTCTCTTCAATCATTGGTCAGGAATTATGAGAGAGGGACACGGCACGGCGCACTAAGCGAAACTGTATTTTTTAATTGATTTTACATATGCTTTAACTACTTTTTATCATTAAACTTAATGAGTGGTGTGTCCAAATGTTTTAAACTTTTACAAAATATCATAAACTTTAAAACCTTTAAAAAAAAAACCTTAGCCTAATCATCGTCATTTGGTGCCCCCTCCAGCAGATGGCTAGGCAGCCGCCTAGGTCGCCTATGCCCAGGGCTGGCCCTGCATCTGGTTTAAACTCAAGTGCTTGTGTGTCACCTTAAAGCACAGACATAGGTACAGAATCTCAGAGCATTACTGACAGTAATGTGCCTGTGCCATTTGTCTGCGCCTTTGAAAGTGACACCATCTCAGATTGATAGAAAGATGTCTTCTCTCAGTGCTGAACGAGACGTTTTGTTCTGAGAGAAGTGCCAAAGGCTTCGTTTAATCTATTCACTCGTTTCCATGCTGCATGTCTTCAAGGGCCATTGCCTTGGAGAGCAGCTTCTGTAATTGTAATAAATAATGTATGAATAATATGGCTGATTAAACAGTCTGGGAGACTTCTCCCTGTGGGCAACACACCACTTCTTGCAGAATAACAAAGAACCTCAGAGCTTTCCGCTAATGTCAGACGGGTGTCTGCTAAAGTGTTCGTCAGTCACCCAAGATCAAAGGACACCTTTATATAACGAGTCTTTTCAAGTTCAGCTCGAGCCGCTTGGAACTTTGATTGTTCTGTAAGAGGGGCCGTTTCTGCAGGTGAACTTTTCCATTGACTGTGCTAAAATCAAAGTTGAGTTTCGAACACAATCTCTCATAAGTCAAAAGTTAAAGAGCATCATCTGTCGATTTGTGTCTTGGGGTGGAATTGTTTTTTTTTTGTGTTCTGTTTGTGTTTCTTTTACTACAGACCACACACACATCTGCTCTTCATGCTTTTAGTGAAACCATCATGATAATAATGGGCTCTTTTTCTACATTTGTGGGCTGAAATGACATGAGAAACATTACGGTCACCCAGAATTAGTCTCTGACTCATAACATTTTCTTTTGCAAACTTTCCTTACTTGCTTCTATTTCTTGTTTGGCTACAGTTGGTTGTCTTTATTGTCTCAATTCATTTATCTGCAGCCAGAAATCTACCTTCTTGACTCTGTTTGATGAAAAGACAAAAACTTCTCCGCTTTGAAAGTTGTGTCAGAAACAACCTCCATAATTTTGCTTCTGTGTTTTTATCATTCTTTTTTCTATCACTCCAGCGACTTTTTGGTCCCCAGAAAATGCATGTTTTGGCATTTACAGCAGCAGTTTAAAAGAAATGCAAAGCCACCTGAATTATGCTTTCCGTCATTACAATGGGGAAATGCTCTCATTGTTGCTGTCAGCATAACTGTGTGATGTTTATAGGAAATCTGCTGCTACAGAATAAAAAGCTGCATTCAATTAGCTTTGACAAAAAAAACTTCAGCAGTATTTTGCTGCTGCGTTTTGACATGAGTCATGCACGTATTGAGCTGTGGTACTCTGACAATGAAACGAATGACGAACAGGGAAAAACTTGGAAGCACATTATCAATCACTTAAATGAACTGCAGATTCACTGAAACTACAATAAAAGCCAAAAGCATTAGTTATTGCATAAAATAAATGTGTTCCAATGAGGTGGAAGGAGAGCTATAGGACAAGCACAGGGTAGTAACAGCAAACCTTGTTAAATGAGAGAATGAGGCGGTATCCGATTTGCCTTCCTACCCCTCTGGCTACTCCCCATTGCTCCAGCTGCAGGGGCATTTGAAGCTGTAATGGTGTCCGGAAGTGTTTTTTTTTTTAAGGAGGAGCCGTAGGGACTTAAGGCTGGCTATCTCTCCACCTGTAGGGTGAGAAATGCGTTCTTCAAGTTCAGATATTTGAACTCGTAGTCCGAATTTTTGCTGCACTGCATTGTCCCGCTGCCCGAAACGCACTGCTGCCACATCGCCATGATGGTCAAAATGCACTATAGGACCTCTGATTGGGTCTATACGTTGACTTAACATTGAAACTGGTCGCTCCTGATGCCAGAATTGTGACCTGTTCACAGTTCCTGCAGTGAAAATTTGTGTTTATGAAGTAAAAGAATAACTTTTTTCCTCAGTTACAAAAAAAAGATGATTTTAGGTCTTTGCCGTCTGATCTAAACATATTTTAAGGTAGATTTACAATTTTATTGCTAAAAGGTTAGATTTTTTTTTTTTTGAAAAACTTTGACAGGTTGTGATGGAAAGCATTTGCAAATCATAAATTTGAGCTCAGCTTTTTCAATGACTTCCACGTGTGCATCTTGAAGTTGTTTTATATTTAGAAACCCGAATGAATTCCCATCTTGATCCGCTTTATAAATATCAGTTCAAAAGCAAAAATCTTTATCACAGCGATGGACACACCTGTGGGAAAATTGCATTTTCTCACTGCCTCAAATCAACCCTTCAGTCTCACCTTCCCTTTAACCTTCTGCTTTCAGCCATTTCCTGGAACATATAATCATCACTCGCACTGATAGGAAATGCGGTCCTCCATTTCTCATTTCGAGACTTTTTTTTCCCTCTTTGTTGGAATCATGGAGCACCCCACTGTATGGACCTTCAATGTCAGATGATAAGTATGAAAAATTACATTTTCCACTGGTTCTAACTGATGTTGACAACACCGAATTTTTCCTGATATAAATTCTCTTTATATGTCAAGCTCCCTTGGACTTCAAGGTCAGAATCTTTGTCCACAATAGGCCTCTGATGTATGAGGAGCAGAATGCTATTAGGAACTCATCTGCTTTTGAGGGACATGCTCTGTCCCTGTACCTCGGCTAATATACCTGATGGGACCTGCACCACAGGCAGACAGGCGAATCAAAAAATGGAATATTTCTAATTTAACAGCCATTGTCTTTGACAGGCACTGACCTCTGGCAGACAGAGGTCTTTGAGCGTGATTGGAGAGTTTGGGGGGGAAAGTGAAGTTGTTTAGTCTAATGCGTGGCACAGGCACTCACCGAATCCAATAAAGCAGAAGGTTACAAGTTGTCCATTTAACTCCACAGCTGAGCACTCTAAGAACACTTGCTGAATGCTTTTTCTTGCAAGAACAAGACAAATTTTCCTGATTGGATCGCTGAAAATTCAAAGATTAAATCTAACTGACTTTAAACGACCAAGAAGGTCTTTTAAGTAAAAGCTAGTCTTGGTTAGGACTTTTTAAACTTAAAAAAAATGTCTTCATCAGGAACTGGTGGTGTTTGTAAGAGACGATGCAGGCTTGGTGGCAGGAACATTTAACAGGCAAACTTCAACATGACAAAACCCAGGGAGCGATGACAGCACAGATGACCTGACAATGAAGAACTGACAACCAGACACAGACATAGACTGTGGGTGATGAACTAACTGAAGCCAGAGGACGATCAACCTGAACCTGGTGAGACTAATAAGGAAAACTGAACATGACAAACATCACAAAAACCCACACACAGAATCCTCACACGTTACAAGTTAGAAAATATTAAAAACAAAATGTTTTTCCCTTGTTAGAAAGGAAAAAAAATCAACCACTGGAACCTGTGGAATATGTTTACCCAGATTTCTTACAATAAATTGTGGTGTCCTGCCCTTTTAAGACAACATTTTAATCCTGAAATTAGTTACAAATACTCATTTTTAGGTTTTTTGTTCTGCTAATTGGAAATGTTAGGTTTTAAAACAAGCAGATCCTTTTTTATTGATGCTTTTCATTTTTGTTTTTTAGGTAGACAATTTTAACATCTCTGTGAGTGTTGTGTCTGTTATAACTTCACCAGTAAAGCATCCAGAATATCTGTTCAAAGATAGAAATTTACAGGAATTTTGGCAGAATTGAATCCATTTTAGCCAGGAAAAAACCTCAGCAGCAAATTTACAATTTTGTTCTTTCCTTTACATTAAATGTACAATGAGTGCGTCTTAATCATCTACCCATTTACTGTCATTGTAAGTCTGTATGATAAGTCGATTTGATAAAATGACCCTAAAGTGGCCAAATGTAGAGCTGTATCCCAAATTTGACAGTTAAACATGTTTTACACGTGTTACCAAATTACCAAATTACGTGTTACCAAAAAACAATTGCAATCCCTAACAGGGATGAATGAAGATAATCATCTGTCAAACACACATTCTCATAACTTCCGCTTTCTGCCGACTCCTGGCTCTTCCCAGTCTTGAGCTTTTATTGTGTGCTATCTGGTTCAACCAAAGCAACATGGTTTTAATGTATGCTCTTACATTTGAACTGACACATCAGTCTGTAGATGTTCATGAACATAGAAGTCTAATATTTTTGCTAAAAACTATGTTTGCATCACATCTCCATAAACAAAGAAGCATCAGCAGAGTTTGGCTTTGTGAGGCTGCAGCTTCTGGTTTTGAGCCATACTGATAAAGTGAAAGAATTGAGGCCAGCGTTTGTTTTTTAATCAACAGTGACTGGAAATGATTGCTTGGAATAAATCCCACCAAAAAAAATAACTTCACAAATTCAGACTTAAACATCTACTTGCTGAAAATCTTGTGACAGCTTCTCCACCAACCCCTGAGCACCTCTTCAGTCAGCAAACAGTCCCAGACAGGCCAGCTGATGGATTCAGGCGCCAACAGACACTCTCACAACCTTTAGTCAAGTTTGATTGTAGCTGAAAAGAAAAATTAAGCGCCTGGCTCATGGAAGAATAGGAGAAACAGACAACAGCGTGAACACAAAAGGAAACACAGGAAATTGGAAATGAGGATTAAGGGAGCGATTGTATCGCAGGAGCCAATTTTTCACAAACCAAAAAATTGCATTTGACATGGTACTTTCAAAGATGAACAGAAAGAACAAGTTAAACTGTCATTATGAAACTTATGTGTCCTGGACATCAGGATTTTTAAACTTGACTTTCAACACAAAAACAGACCCCTTAGAAATAAATAAAAAAAAACAATCTTAAAATTTGAAATAATCCAAAATGTCTTCCTTATTTATGAAAACATTTCTAATTACTTAGACTTGTTCTTAAACTAAGAATATTATTCTGTTGAAAAACTTTATTGATAAGATTATTTTTCATGCAGGACAGAAAATAAGCTATTTTATTTCTTAAGGCAAAGTTCCTTTTATTTCATAAAGATTCTGCTTTTTTTTGTGAGAGCTGAGCCGGAAAGCAAAGCTCTCACTTTACCGGTCGATCTTCGTTCCAATACTCATGAGTTCTGGGTCATGACCCAAAGAACGAGGTCCCGGATACAAGCGGCCAAAAAGAGCTTCCTCTGTGGGGCAGCTGGGCGTTCACTTAGAGATAGGGTGAGAAGCTCGGTCACCTGGAGAGAGCTCGGAGTAGCCGCTGCTCACACACATCAAGAGGAGCCAGTTGAGGTGGCTCGGGCATCTGGTCCAGATGACTCCTGGACGCCTCCCTGGGGAGGTGTTCCAAGCATGTCCCACTGGGAGGATGAGGGAAGAACCGGTATCGGATGAGCGGAAAAGGATGGATGGAAGATTTCCAAAAATCAAATGATGATGTCCTGCCTTTTGTGACAAAATTAAATATTGAAATTAGCTATAAACACTCATTTAGGTATATTACTCTGGTAATTGGAATTTTATGTCTTAAAGCAAGTATTTATTGCTCAAAAAGTTTAATATCCATAAAGTATACATGTTTTATTTACAATCATACTTATACTTCACATTTTCCAAAGAAATTTAAAATTGTAAGTACTACAACACTCCAACAATATTTGTTATGAGACTTTATTAGTCTGAAAATGAGATTGGCATTACACATTTTAAGATACATTTGTCCAAAAAAACGACATGTAAATTATGAGTGAAAGTAAAGTCTTTGAGACCGCCCACCATTCACAAATGAAACTTCTGCTTAAAAATATTCTTCATATTAGTATTATTTGAGTCACTTTCTTAAACTAAGAATATTTTGCTAATAAAAAAAATTCTTGATAAGATTATTTTCCTTGCAAGACAGAAAGTTTCTTAAAACAATGCTCTTGAGTTTTTGCAGTGACTCTATTCAGATAGATGTTTTTGTCTCACTCATGTCAAATTTTTCTTGACCTGAATTTGGCTTGGAAAGAAATAAATGTTTGTTTTTTTTTCTTTTCGAAGGCTTCTTTTAGGACTGCATTAATTGATTCTTGCTTTGGAGATGTGTCATACACACAAAGATGGCACTGACCTTTATTTTTTAGAACTGCATCCTTTGTTCTTTGGTCACATGCTGTGATGCCACCGCAGTGATTTTCTAAAGCCTGCTTGACCTCAACTACTCTCTTCTCAAAACAAATCACACTGAAGGGAAATGTAGACTTATGAAAAAGGGCATTGTGCATTTAGCAGAAATTCAACAATGAAGGACTGTGTAAATAAATGCTAAAATACTGCGGAAGTTTTGGCATTTCATTACAACTCTAGATGAAAAGTGAATCACAGACTGAAAATAAAAGATGGCTGTCGTGGATTGATATTGGTAAATCTTCCATTGCGGTAAATTATTCATAGTCTTGCTTGTTTGTGGGGAGCTGAAGAATATCCAAAAATACACTGGGCAGGGCTCCAGATAAAAAAAAAAAAAAACAGGGCCACCACAGAATGACAGCCACTCAAACTCTCACTGTTGGACAAAATGACTTATCCGGTGTGAGTTGCTGTTATTTCTTTGGACAAAATCCAAAAAGTGTTCAGAAAAACTGGATAAAAACATGCAAATGCTTCACAAATAGCTGCAGTCTCATCATTTTATTTTACAGCCATTTATGAGCTTTCAAGAAATTATATTTATCTCCAAAAATGTATATGGTTACAAGGTTAATGGCCTAGTTTGCTTTAGTGCCTGGACGTTTTATTTGGTGCTGTAATGTGAAATGAAGAGCCCATATACTGCAGCCTTGAAGAGTGACAATGCGATTAAAGCTTTGGCAACTGAAGATAAGGAGAACATCCTGCTTTAGGTAAATGCTTTGCAGTGATTCATATTCCTTAACCTAGAAAGTCCTGTCAATCCAACATTTCTGTCTGTTTTTGCACACATTTGCAAGTTAGTTGCACTACAAGTTAGAATTTGATGCCAATTCTGCGGTTGGAGCATGAGAAGGGAAACGGTTCTTTTTCCAAACTGCAACGGTTTTGTTAAGGCAAATATTTTTAGCAAACAAAGTTTAATTTACAGGAATCAACTCTCACCTCAACTGGGAACATCCACCATCTTCATTTTTGGTCTGATGTGGAGCACAAACCTGAATCTCCCAAGTGCCCAAGCACCAAATAAACTCCTCTTCAGATGGAAACACTGATTCAATCACAAAGAAAAACAAAACAGTTTACCACAGCTTAAAATAATTAATACCTTTAATAATTAAAAACAAAAATGTCAAAAATATCCCTGAATTTTTCTAGATCCTCTCCAGAGTGCAAACAACACAGTGAGTGAAAGAGACAAGGCTCATATCCATTTAATGGGAAGGCACTCCCAGCAGAACCTAACTCAAGGAGGGGGACCATCTGTGTGATCAGCAAGAGGGCGAGGGAAAAAGTCAAAGACAAATCCCTGAAAAGTAGGTCACTGATACTCGCAACATGGGGAAAACATCATGGAGTTAAAAGACAACCTGAGAGGATGAATTTTCTATTTCAAGGAACATATAAAGGTCTTTATGACAAGTGCTAAATAGTGGAGCGAAGAGGTTTTTGGCCGTCACTTTTTAAGTTTAACCACATATAAAGAAGAGTTTGGTCTATAATGTTTATTATAGATGCAACTCGGCTGGGAGAGACCGAATGTAAATAAAGAATTTTTAAAAATCCCACATGATATAAAGGAGGTCTGGGAGAGTGCCGTGTTCTGGAGTGTTTTAGTTAGCCTCTGAACCTCATTCCAAAAGAAATTCTGTGTCAGAAGTTGAATGTCAACAGCCCTAAAACGTCCCAGCTCTTGAGGAGATCTGCAAGGAAGAATGGACCAAAATAGCAACCAGTGTGTTCAAACCTGCTGAAGACCAACGGGAAACCTTTGACCTCTGTCACTGAGATCAGGGTTACATTATAGCGCATTGAAGGGAACTTGTGTTATGAACAAATATTTATTTTATGCACCATTTTACAAATAAATCTGTTTGTAGACACACTTCAACTGTGAGACAGACTGTAAAGAAATATTCTAAGAAATCACATTGATTTGTAAATTACACTTTTTATGTAGGACTCATTCGGTTTGTCTATAGAGAGAAATGTATGTAATTATCCAATATTAAAAACACTGCAGACTTTAGTCTGCCTTCCTTCAGAGCTGTCAAGCTGTAAGTAGTTATGTGCAGCAATTTAGAAGTCAGGCTCCACAGGAGAGGATTATGGGCTTTCACCCATTTATCTATGACAAGCTGCACTACCACAGTAGCTTGATTTGACTCAATCACACTGATTTAAAGCAATCCCTTGTAAAACATGCAATATTTCACATTTTTCAGCCACAGCTTCTGCTTGCTTCTAAACCAAAATGCGCTCTGTTTTGTTATCTGACTACTACAAGACAGATAATGTTTGCACCATAATTGACAGACTAAATCTGCTGCTTAGACTCATTA
This sequence comes from Adrianichthys oophorus, assembly GCA_036245035.1. NCBI lineage: Eukaryota > Metazoa > Chordata > Actinopteri > Beloniformes > Adrianichthyidae > Adrianichthys > Adrianichthys oophorus. The sequence goes on along the minus strand of BSAI01000189.1, from coordinate 21,392,912 downwards.
CATCCCTGTAATGTGTCCTGGCACAACACAGATTTAGACTTTATTGACGATTAAAGATCTCTTAATGAGTAATTGTGGGACTGATTCTCATTTCGGATTTTGTTTGAGCTTTTTCTGCTTTTGTGCACAGCCTTGCCGGGGCAGTGGAGTCTATCTGACTCATTATTGAACTGACTACAAGAAGTATTCCATGACGCAAGCTGACCATGGCTCAGGTTTTACTATCAACTCAGTTCCTGAGGTGGAAAAAATATCAAAGTGAATCTGTACCATCAGCACAAACTCCAATTAGGACCTGAATGGAAAGTTTACTTGCTTTTAGTGCTGTCAATCGATTAAAGAATTAATCTGATTAATCACACTGTTGGATTGTGATTTATCCCGATTGATCACAATGTTTTACTAGGTACATTTTATACAAGAATTTGCGTCTTTTGACCAAAAAAATGCCAGAGAGAACATTTTTCCTTTGTGTTTATGTTTGAAATGTTTTAATTTGTAAACGTGTTAACTCAGATCTCCCAGAAATGAAAGTTGTGTGCAAACTACACATCAACAGTAAGATAAGCAGAACTCTAAAGACTTTTACATCTGCAGTATTACTCCAAGAAAACAAAGATGCTGATATACTGCCTTAAGAAACTAGCATTGTGTCTCTGCACTTTAAATAGTCCAGGTGAATACTCAAATCTGATTGGCTGCTGGTTATTCACCACACAAAAAGAAGTACCGATCACAAAGCCCAATAGCGCTTTTTTTTTGCCTGCACAATGATTTAGATTGAAAAGAAAAAAAAAAAAACCTCAGAAATGCAATTTTTCAATTAATTGTTCTTAATAAATGTCCTCCATCATTAAATGAAAACATTAAAAATGCCACAAGAACATGTTAAAAACACCAGAAATAAAGTTTTCATCTGACTGGGTTTTTAGTAACTCATCATTTAAATATTTGCAGAGAGATCAACACCAGTGCTTTTTTGTTCCTGAATCCTTATGCTGAAAACATGCAACTCCCAATGTCAAACATGATTATTTTGATAGTCTTTAGAATTTATCATTTTAAAAAAATGTCATTGTAGTGTAAAAAAATAGGCAACTTTAAATCATGCTTCTTCACGGGGTACAAAACGTTGATCTTTGCTAATCCTCAAAACTGCTTCAATGTTAACATTTACATATGAAACACAGTTGCAGTTTATGAAATACCTTAGCAAGAAAGAGTGATAAAAGAAACCAGCCAGCTGTGAGTTTTCAGTCTCCTGAACCTAAAATATATTTGTTTATTTGGAGATTAAAGAGGACAGCAGAAAAGCAGGAAGTGCATTATGGGATACAGCCCCCTGTGCAGAAACGTGGTTGATTCTGTGACGAATCATTTATCCGTACAGCTGGGAATCTGAACAATGAAAATGACTTTCAGCACCCAAAAGCTTCTGTGTTGGAAGGTTTTTTTTGGACTGTATTGAATGCAGCTCAGAGTTCTGAGTCTGCAGGACAACCAACACTATCATTAAGCATTTTCTCTGTGTGATGATGTTCCTTCAGATGATATGACAGATGGTTGGTTAAAAACAAACTTTCCTCTTAAAAACTTTTTGAAATCATCTGGTAGCTGGCTAACAAGTCTGCATCAGGAGTCAGAGGTTTAGTGGAAAAGAAATCTCTTAAAGATCTACTCCGAGGAAAGTCGTGTTTTTTGGTGGTATTGGTGGCATTTTTCTGATGATGGAGGACATTTATAAAGCAAATTAAACTCAACAGGGGGCGGAGTTGCCTCTACTCAGAGGTCAATTTCTAATGAACTCCTGCTGCTCCACAAAAACTACATACTAAAAAAAAACAAAAAAAAAACAGGTTTTTTGATTTTGGCTAAAAACAGCAAAATCATAATGAAAAGACCGCTGGGAGCTATTTTACAATAGATTAAAAGATGATCAAAATGGGTCTTAAACAAGTTATCCTAAACGTTTAGTAAAGTTTTTGTTAATGAAGTTTAGTGTCATTAAAGGATACTTAAAAAATAAAACAAAGTTGTTGCAGAAATGTATCTCGATTAACGTTAGATGAGTTGGAGTAAACTCTGAAAATAGAATTTGTGATAGGAAAATATGAAAAAAGCACCAACGTTGTTAAATGAAAGCAGAATTCCAAACCAAAACACTTTTGCTCAAGGATTTTTTTGATCCAAGTGCATTTTCCATTATTGTAAAAAGCAGAAAACACACTTTGATCTTTTTCAGTAGAATCTGTTTTCAGCAAATACCATGAACATGAAAAAAGACAACCAAAAAAAAAACAAATGGCTGATCCTAAAATGACTTTTATGTTTTGACAAAGAAAAAAATACTGGTTTGCACAGATTCAAAATAAAGTGTTTTAATTTATGAAAGAGTTTTAAGCTCTCCTGTTTGTGTAGATCTTACGATAACAAGCGTCCCCTGATGAGAGCGCAGAGATCAGCTCGTCGTCCTGTTGGTTTTGCATCTGCGACTATCTCCGTTCCACGGTGTTTAGATGGCATCCACAGATGGGAAGTGTGTATCGCAGCTGTTTAATGTGCTGTTTTAACAACCTGTCAAGAAGCATCACACCCCAGAAGTCAGTGTTATGAGTACCCCACAAAGTGAAAATCTACTGACAGGCTGGCTGTGTTTTGGTTAAGGCTGAATAAATCAGTGGTTTTACAATGACAGCATATGGGGGACCTGAGATATTAAAACTAAGTGTGGGAAAAAACTCACTTTTTGTGCACACACTGCTGACCAATGGTGCTTTTGCTGTTTTTCTGTAAACCAAAATTGATTGCCTTTTTTTTTTCCTTTCACCACCCAGTGACTCACACAAACTCCTCTGTGAGAGAAAGACTTGCCATTACCCCGAATTTCCTCAATCAGCGTTGCTGCTTGAAAATTTAATGATGCGGTCTATTATATTTTCCAATGCAGTCATGAGTGAAATATGAATGTAGAACAGCGAAGTAAGGCTGCACCTCTGGAGTGCTCTTGCATTCATTATCGCTGCAGAAAAAGTGAAATTATACATTTTGTTCCCTCGTCTTGTTTTTTTTTTTTTTCTGCATAAAAGGGCAGCACAGTCTTTACCTGCTGTGATGTTCTGGCTGATTCAAACACAAAGCTGGATGATATAAATAACTACAAAATTATTTGTTGTAGATTTGACCTTTTATGTAGTTTTGTGGGGTAAGTTGGACATTTGGGAATCTACACGGCTTGTTCACGAGTCCAATCTTTGATCTTGAAACATTCTCACAAATAATCTGCATCTAAAAAAAACGTCTCACGCATAAGTTTGATGGGAAGTAAAATGTTGAATGTTTTTATTGACAACAAAGTTTCTCTGTGAGTTTACTGTGGAATGTCAGGTTCACAGGGATCAAGGTGTCCACGCTCCAGAACAGGGGATGTCAGACTGCACCATATGTGGCCAACAGAGGTGATAATTGCACATCAGAGTTTATAAATCGTTTTACCCGGGAAGGAAGTAAGATGGTTTTTTGTTGACTGTTTCTCTTCAGAATGCGTTTGTTTAGGCAAGAAAGTGCAACAAAAATGTCAGAGTTTAAATAACCCTTTTTTTAATCATCTAATCAGAAACCCAATTATGGAACACAAGGATGTTCATATCAAAGGAAAAGGAAATTTAAGAAACATTTTTTGAGCTTCCATCCATTCATTTTCCTCCACTCATCCAGAACCGGGTCACAGAACAGTCAGGAATGATGTTCAGACGTCCATCTCCCCGGCCACTTCCTCCAGCTCTTCTGGGGGGATTCGGAGGCGTTCCCAGACCAGTCAAGAGATGGAGTGGCACTAGTTTGTCCTGCATCGTCCCTGGTGTCTCCGCCCAGCGTCCAGAAGGCATCCACACCAGATGCTTTAATGAATTTTTTTAAATTTATGTCTTTAGCTGAAGCTACTGAAAAAAGAAAGAAGCCTCAGAAAAATAAAGGTCAAAACAACAATGATTCATTATGAAACAAATAGATTCAGACAAGTTGGACTGAGGTTAGTTAACATAAATCAAATGTAATTTTCTAGACAAAAAAAAAAATCTGTGGAACTCGTTAGGATTGTTGCTTAACTAAGTAAGAAAACCTTGAAAAAAACATTTTAGTCCAGACTGGAACCCTTTGAGGTCAAATAGAGAGGGTGAGCTTATCTTAAAGTTAAGAAGAATAGCTTGTTACTACTTATCTAAACCTTTTCTTTTTTTCGGTGGACATCATCTAATCTCAAGGCAGTAGCCTTTTTCATTCAGATGTAAGTTCACTTTGAGTATGCTTGTTGTTTAGTCTTATCATGAGTGGGACAGGGGCTTTATGCTTCGCTGAGCAGCTGTAGCTCCATGCTGATGTCCATGATTGCCAAAATTAATGTTTTGAACGTTGCTAAGGAATCAAATCTTCAGCAGCTGGAAATATGCAATGTTGGATGTTTTTGGTGTATCGACTGTGCGTGAGGTAAAGTATTTCAGGAATATTTATTGTTGTTTTAAAAATGTAAGCACTTATTTTAGCAGAATTATTAGTTTTTAAAGAAAAAAAATCATCTTCTGATCAGAAATTACGTCTTGAGTTTTCCAATTCTTCCTAAATGAGTCCTTTTAATCATGACTCAGACTTTGTCACCATTATTTAGCTGTTTGTCTGCCTATTATGATAGTTAATTGTTGCTTCAAATAATGGATTTTGTAACAGAAATGGCAGCAAGAAAACTTTATCTGCAAGAACAAAGCCCAACAGTGGGATTAAGTTGCTTTTTCACCTGAAAACTGACAAAGTGGTGCCAATTGATGCTAATTCTCGTGTTAATTAACCAGGAATGTGAACGTGGGTTTCTGAACGCGCTTTTATTATACAGTGTTCACACTGGACTGTCGCTACCCGATACTACAGCATGAACTCAGAGTTGAAAGTGAATTGCTGCAGATTTTGGAAGCGGTGCAAATCTGGCTCCAGGCTTTTTCTTTCACAGCTCCATTCCGATACATGAAAGACTATGTTTCATATAATTCTGGACAGACACAAACCACAATTATTAGATTCTCCGTCGTGATTAATTTTCAAACTGTCTGAGTTAAAAAAGACAGTCTTTTTAAATTAACATTTTAAATACAATTTTGAAAACATTTTTAAAAAATAAATATTTTTCATGACCTAATCTGAGTCTTTCATGATGACATTCCCTTAATTTAAACATTTTCATGGAGTGACCTTACATTTTGTTAGGTTTGCATAATCATTTTAACAGTCAAAAAAATATTCATTCATAAAGATATAAAGGCACTTGCTGATGTGTACAATAAATTCTTTACACAGCAGAGATAGACAAAAAGCTTGACATGGAAGTGGTCTTATTTCTACGTTCAGCACTAATGCTGCATTTAAATTACATTAGCAAAACTGAACTGGCAAATAGTGCAGATTTTTCTTCAAACAGAAATCGTGTGCGTTTGATGTGTCTCAGAAGTTGAATTAAGAAGATGCAATTCTCTGCAGGTACAGAAATGACCTGCCAAATAATGGTGGTGCAGCGGTAGGGCGGTCGTCCTCTGATCGGAAGATTGCAGGTTCAGGTTCAAGACGTCTGCTGTGTGGAATTTTTTTTTCCGAAAAATATCCTAAAACTGCCGTCTGTAAGGCATGCGAGATGGAGGTGTTTCAGGAGGGGTGCAGCCACAGGTAACTCAACACCTCTCCAGGAAGCGATTCACAAAGCTAAGAAATATGCTAGAGACTCTGCGAAAGCCAAATCAGTACCAGAAAAATCAGAGAAATGATTGCCCTTGACGACCAGCCGTTCTCTGAGGTGGAAGACGAGGGATTTCGACAGGCGCACAAACTGTTTTTAGGGGTACATGACGGACTTTTATTCCAGCGTAGTGTGTCTGACTGTGTCGCTAATGCGAGGCGACTAGTGGGACATTAAGCACCCTCAGCTAGCCACTTCAAGACTGCGAGACATTCAAGACAAGAAGGGCTTGCCCAATAAGATCATCTAACGGGACGTGACTCGCTGGAACAATACAAATGACATGATGAAAAGTTTACGAGAGCAGCAGCGTGTACGGTGCAGATCACCATCTTCCTGTGTTCTTCACTGTGAACCAGTGGATTCTGACTGAAAACATGACCACGTTGCTGTTTGAACTCCTGTCGAAAGAAATACACTCACATTCGGCCACCACTGCTGGCGCCATCCCTTCTGTGACGCACTAAAACGTCTGTTAACCAAGACCCTGTCTACTGACTTTGGAGTCCACACTTTAGCAGAAGCAAATCGGACACCATGCTCACTACTTTTTTGTTTAAAACAGCGAATATGACGTCACCATTCACCATATTCAAACGTAATGCATTGTGGTCCATATTCCCCAATTGAGTGAGCATCGATGCACTCTGGTTTTTCCCAGATAATTCTGTGAAATTTCAATTTTAGAATAGTAGATTCAGACAGCACTACAAAAGGGCGAACGCACTGTCTGGTGAGTGGTGAGGGAATTCGAACATTTTAAGTTGTTTGTTTAAGATGTGTTAACGTAAGTGTGATGTCATCACTAGTCGCAAGCCCCTGTACCGATCTGGCAGGCCGAACACATATGGTACCTACACCGGCACAGGTCTGTGCAGCCAAGAAAAAATGTTCAGCACTGGCCGCATGCATTTAAAAATGACATGAAATAAATAAAACAAGAAATAAAACAAAATAAAAGCAGAGTGAGAAGATCATCTCGCTCCATGATGACCGCAGCCATGTTTGTTTACCAACAGAACTATGCTACTTCTTCTTCTATGGTTGTTTCTAGTATTTTAGAGAGTTCTGCGCATGTGACAGATGTAAGCCTTTGTTAGAATTGGACATATTTTTGGGGAAACATGTACACAGTTCAAATCCAATTCGATCTTTGATCAGATTAAAGACATTTGTGCATGCACACCCAGCTCGTGATTGGACCAAGCTGCTCTGAGTCTGCTATTTATGGCAGCCACGCTCACCAGTAAAGAGAAAAAAAATCATAGAGCAAGAACGGTTGTTCTTAAAAAAGAATGCCTGTGTTATAGCTGTTCATTTCTCAATAGAAGTCTGTAGGATTTTAGCTTCTTGGAGACAGCAGGAAATTCCTGTTTGGAATACCAAAGGGGGAGGAGTTACTCAGTCCAGTTCTAAAATACAGTCAAAGGGTACTATGCAATAAAATAAAATAAAAAACATCCGATTTTCAGCATCAAAGCTAAATACAATCAACAAAGGAAGCATTTGCTGAAGAGGTTTGCGTATTTTGAAGATTTCAAAGTAGACCTTTTTAAAGCTCTTCTGATGTGATAACATACAAATGACATGACAGGCAGAAAGCCCTCCTTTCATTGTTTTATTTAGAGAAACTGATAATAGGCAGTGCATCTGTTAGGAAAGATCTCCAATGGTTTATGGAGGAAGGAGCATCAGTGTGTAATCAAGCATGTCATAATCTTCACACAGTTTCTGTCACCTACAACGTAACAGCGTCACCTCAGAGTTTACACCTTGCTAATGAACAAAATTTTGTCTTTTTTATTTTATTCATGCTTCAGCATCTGCTCATCCTATTGAGGTCTCACCCTGAGCAAAAAAAAAATCATCCCAAATTTTCTACTTGAGTAGAGACAAGAATTTTAAAAAATATTCAACCAGTGAGAGTATCAGCCTTCAAAAGAAATGCTCTCAACAACCAAAAAGATGGGTTATGCTTCAGAAATCCCTACACTAGCTCACTGTAATGACAACACACACCTTCTCCATTCGGGTGTCTGCCACAACAGCCACAAACCAGATGATTGACCCAACCCCCTGGGCTTCCTGGCCCGCACCTCCCACAGCAATATGCTGTTCCCCTAATTGTGAAGTCTGTGGATTTACAGGAAAAGGATGAGCCAGTCAGGATGTCTTCCTCTCCACAGGAGTGGAACTGCATGCTGGCTCTGGAGCTTGTTAAGGCCCAGTTACTGGTGACATTACAGCTGCAGCACACAAGCAGACGTACAGCAGGTACTGGCCTGGTGGCCATTAGAAAAGCTCTGGAAATTGTGCTATGCGGCAGAAGAAATTTTACGAGGCACATTGGAGGAAAGTGCATAAAACGGTGAAACATTTTTCCTGCCGAGGGAATTACCTTTAAAACTTTGCAAAATAGCTTTTGATAAACCAGAGTATGATTTTATCGTGACACATCTACAATGAGACAACAAAAGGGAGTGAAGTGAAGTGGCACCAGCGATCCTTCAAATAGTCGTCAGGATACACTCACTACAATCTCACAATGAAATGATTTATGGCAACTGTTTGTAGGTCCGTAGTGCAGAAATGCATTAACCTAACAAAATGTTCCAAAACTGCGAGGGAATGTGCAGTTTGGAGGACATTATTTTTCCACTTCAGTTGGCTGCCATTTTTCTCCCTTTTCACCATTAAGGGAACAAAGTCCACAGTCAAACCCAGAGGGATGTGGAATATAAGTCACTGACAGCACTTTCACACGAGCGACTAGAAACAACTCAAGAAGCATTACTCTTACTATATTTTAACTATTCCTTGTATCGCAGAGAGCTAAGGTTTTTATTTTAGGAGGAAAACAACGACATACAGTACATGAATCTAGTCGTCTACCAGTGGATGCATCCAAATGAGAAACACTCAGAAACACAGTTTTCAGCTAAACTTTTGTGACGTTTGTCCTCCGTCATTAGAAAAATGCCACAACAACATGTTTAAAACGTCATTTTGATTGGAATTGTTTTACTGCAGTTTCCAAGAGAACGCCATGGCATCACACTTATGGTTTTAAACAGACGTTCATTCAGTCACCTTTGAAATGGTTTCATTTGTGTAGACGTAATCAGTGTAATCACAATAAAGACTGGCTTATGGAGCGATTTGGACTGAATTAGGTTATAATGATCTAGAAATTTGGGATAAATTAAATCACAGCAATTGCATCTCATTTTATTTAGTTTGATGTTTGAGTCTTGTGTGTGTCACCTTGAGGCAACCTCTGTCAAGAACTGATTTATTAAAAGAAACAAATGGAGTAGAAGTATTTGAAACATCTGATAAAAACAGAAAGTATCAATACTGTCAGTTGTTTTAAAGATGTAGTGTAAGAAAGAGGATAAAGGTCAGAGAATTAACACCGGTTTCATGGCTGAGCTTTCCTTCTGCACCGAGTCTTGCTCTCAGCAGCTCCAGTGGATGTGCTGAAAGCACAAGTGCAAACTGTGCGTGACAGACCACCATACATGTGTTAACATACATATGAAGTCTCTGACCGACACGTTGCTACCTGATAGGCCAGAGGTCAGACGGACTCCTGTCTTGGCTGGTTTTCCACTGTTGTATCTGATGTTAAATGCTGAATTTTGATACTAAAATGATGGACTGACAGTTGAGTTCACTAAGATGCAACTCAATAACAGGTTTTCCTCAAATGTACAATTCAAAATAATATAATCTAACCAAATAAAAAAGAAAAAAGTTTTACAAACTTTGTCCTCATTGAAAGGCAACAACACCGGTACAAAACTTGCATATTAAATTTGTCAAAACTAATGTATTTGTAATCATCATCTGATTTAGATTGATTTTCCTAATTCCATCTCAAACAGCAGCTGCTGCAAGCCTGCATGTTGTGGACTGATAGGTGTGACTACTCAGCTAAATGCTAAACGTCCCTGAAGGCAACATCAAGCCCACATGTGTCTAATGATGTGAATGAAGTACCAAGATATGGAAACATTAAAGATTCTTTTTTTGGTCAAAAGTTTCACTCTCCAAAAGAAATTCAGTCATCGTTGGTTCCTTAAGTTTCATGGAAAAAGAAAGCTTCAAAAGTAAAGTCTTCTCGCGTTTTGCTCCTCTGAGTTTTCTTTTATAGACGATGGACACAAGGAGAAAAATAATCATATTTAAACCAAAAAATATTCCTTTTTTTTTTTTTTTGAAGTGAAGGCCAGTTTTCGCTCAACGTTTTCAAAGCACGTCCAATTGGAGCGTGTTAAAGTTGTTTCTGATTATATATGCAGCACAGTTTAACAGCTGAGGCGATGCTCGTCCAAAAATGAAGTATTTATCCTTTGCGTCTATGCATCAACTCCATTTCCTTGACAGCTCTGTTTGAAATCTACTCAACTTAAAAAAAAAAAAAAAAAATCTAATTTCACTTTGAAAACCAGTGACTTTCAGCTTCGTAAAAGCTTTTATTTTGTCGATCTCCACTCAGCCTTCTTGCATTTCCTGTCGTGACTCCCGTCACACTGTTGCCGTGATTGATTCTGAAGGATGTTGCACCTCCTGTTCATTTGTCCATTTTCCAATCACACCTAATCTTGTCCAGGGTCATTCTTGCAAGTGAACTCGGAGCAATTCATCTACAGTCAGGAGAAGTAAAACCTTTTTGTGCACTAACACCTCTTCTGGAGCTCATTTGCAGCTTACTTTAGAGTCTGCAGCTAAGTAAGGATTCAGGTTAACATTGAATTTCAAAACAATTCATTTTAGAACAACATTAAAAAGATTCTGAATAACAGTAAACAGAGTAAAACTGTGGAATGAATTACCGACAGAGACAACGTTATGTCCAAACATTTGTCAATTTAAAAATAAATACAAAGAAGCGATTTTAGATTTCAATCGATAACAGTCATGTGGTCACTTTGTCTGTTGATGTCTGAGCCCCATGATGATTGTAATAAATTGCCTGGGTATTTATTTATGATGCGACAATGACAAGCCGATGGTTGAATCTTTGGATGGATAACAGGATTGATAATTTCAATACATTGTATGGATTTTTGTTGTCATTGTTGAATTTGAATAAGGGAGAAATCTTAAATAAACTTCACCTCTTGCCTATTTCCATTTCAAACAACAGGGCGTGCAGGTGGACCGCGCAAAATAGACCGCTCAGCGATACTGCAGAGAGGAAATGTTCATGCACCCTTTTTTCTTTTTTCGGACTTGGTGCGGGCGACAGGTCGTAGTGAGCACTTTTAAGCAACAAGCGAAGAGTAAGTAAGGGTGAAACAGAGCGGAAACGGTTTGTTCCATTTTCCTGATGCCCTTGAGGTGTCTGTACAAGCTTTAAGATACTGTAAGACACACCTGTGCCTCCCTTATGATGTGGCTGCACCTTTCCATGACTCTACCGGGGCCCGGACAACCCAAATACCTGCAGCACCCACACAGGTCAACCCCTGCACAGGTGCATGTGACCCAACTGTGAAAGTTTTCCTAATAACACAAAAGTGCAGTGCTATTTTTACTTATCTGTCAGCTTTAAGGAAACGGTGGCAAACTTTCTAAAACACAAAAAGACTTGGCCTCCCAGTAGCTGCTGGTGTTGGCATTGAACAGTGATTATTAAAACACTAATCCCTCTGCAGAAGAAGTCAGATCAGAGGCTGCAGTGAAAGGATGGGTGTGTTTGGTTCACAGCTCACAACATAATTGCGTCTTAAACTGAGAGCATGATTAGCACTCTGCCAACTCCCAGCCTTCACTGTGTGAGAAGCTTCTCATCATTTTGTCGTGTGAGAGATCTCAGCGCAGGGGTACATGTTGCAGATAACCACGACAGACTTTATTAAGTCTTGCATCTTGCAGCTGCAACATTCAGCTGATCCTTCTCTACACAGCATCTTAAATATAGCATGACCTTTTCTGGTCTCATCAGACAGCCCAGCTGTCGGCTTGATGCGTTTGGGTCCAGTAGGAGCTGATGGGAATCTGAAAGAGGAGCGGAGCGGCACCAAATCAAAGATGTGAGGCCACTTATTCAAGTCCACCCTGATTTGACAGGTTTCCCCCCCCCCAATATTCCAAACCCCTTCTTTTCAGACGTCCTTGTAAACCAGAGGCTTTGAATTTGAAGTGACATTAAAAATCATCAAGTACTCATCACTTGTAAAGTGTTCCACAGTGTTGTATAGCACTCTTGAGAGACATCAGGATGATTTTAGAGGAACCTTCACTTTGATCGTATAACATGACCAAAATACAGAGTAGGAAGAGTTGTAACAACTTTCTATACTCAAGGAGAGCTACAAAGTAGCTGTGAAGTCGGCTTTTGAGGCCTAAACAGCCCAAGTAAATAAAAAGACAGGACATGAATGGGATGCTCGATGGCGTTGAGAAGAACACCTTTGTAATGTAAAAGCGGGGCAGCTTTTTTGAAAAACTTGATATATTTAATACTTCATTTTTATAAATATTACAGAATTATAGATATTCTCCCTGTTGCTTTTTGAAAGAAAAAAAGCAGAACTTCACAGTCAAAGTCTGATCCTTCTTTCTTAAAGAAAACACCCTGCGTCAAATTTGATCCGTTTTTTAATTTTGTTTACTTTTTCATTTCATTTTTTTTTTGCTGTTTTTTTATTGATTTTGATTATATATTTACATTTTTTGGCTGCTTTTTTTCTTACATTTTTAAAAATTTCTTTTATTTTTGGGCTGCAACTTCTCAAAATAAATAAACAAAACAAAAAAAGGGATCAAATTAACTGTATAAGCCCCGAAGAAAATTTTTCTTTTTAAGGTTGAATACCACTAATCGACTGTATTTAAGATTTGCAGTTACTCAGTGGTTATTTTCAGATAAACATTTACTCCAAAAGCTTTTCATGGATGTTTACAAATCTCACTCTGCCTATCTGTGTTTCTGTGAATGGAAATGACAAGGGAGAACTCTAGGCTACTTTAGAAAATAAAAAGTAAAAAAATTAAATATATATATTTTTTTATTTTTGATCAATTCATTTAAAGTTCTTTTATTGTTCTTTTTTAGTTTAGTCAGAACTGTTTTTGGTTCCATGAATGGCTCCGAGTGGGACAACCAGAGCTGCAGAAATGTGGGCAGACCCTTCAGAGTCACCACAGCAAATCACTCCCAATGACTCTTTTTCCCAGAATCCTCTTCTCTCCTTCCTCTGAAAATGTGTAAATCATTTTAATCGGAATACCCTGGATTTGTCTCCAAAATATACAACATAAGATAATCCTTCAAAGTATTTGTGTTTGATCTGATGGCTGAAAACCTGTGTTTCTTCACCTCCATTTCTCATCTTTTCCTAAGCGTTGCAGTTTCTAAAGCATCGGTCCAACTTTTAACTTTAGATTTTAATGAAGTTTTGCTGATACATCACTCTCAAATTTTCGAGCAAAAAAAAAGTCACATCTTGTGGAAATGTTTTTTATGCAAATGAGTGTTGTGTGATTTCCAATTCCAATTTGTGGATTCATTTCTACACCAGCCATAGTGGTGTTAAATATTTCATTTAGTGCTTTTTGTGCCTTTTTGTAAGTTTAAGAAAATGTTTCTTAAAATGACCCATGCCTTGTGATGTATTCTCAATGCAGGCTGCATTATCAGTCATCAGTTCTACAAAATCCACTGGGAAGCCTTCATCTGCCGTCTATTAATGACCTTCATAGAATGTAAAAATGTTTGACACAAATGTAAGTCTGTTAAACTGGCTGTTTGCGGTTGAATTAACAGATTTATAAGACGTCTGAATTATTAATGTCAGCAACAAAAATGCTGGTTGGGAACGAAATGCAGATCCAACAGAATAAAGAATGACCAACACGGTTATTTTGGTTTTATCCACCAACAGCAGAACTTTCCATGAAGAAACCAGCTTTTCCTTTAAGAAAAGATTCATGTACGCCGTTGTTTGGATTTTCCTTTAAGTGTGATGAAACTAAGACCATCTCCATCAGAAGTGGTGACCCGTACAGGGTTGACCCTTACGGGTGCTGCAGGTTGTTGTCCGGGCCCATGGAGGGTCACAGAGGGGAGCAGCTGCATCTTAAGGGGAGTCTTGCAGTTCCCTTGAGACTCAAGGGATGTCACAAAAATGGAATGTTTAAATGTCATGTGAGTGGTAAGTGCATTGTGAAGTATTCAGAAATATAATGAAAGTTTCCTGCACTTATGACGTACGGGTGATGCTGTCGGACGTGCCCTCACGCCACTCTCTAATCACTTATAAGACAGGAATATTGCAAGTATGTAGTTGGGCACTGCAGGACACACAAACTATGCTGGGACTGTCTAATTTCCTCAAGTCAGGCTGCACATAAGGAGGGCGCACCTATCACTTCATCAGCACTTAAGGGCTAACAAGCCAGACGCAGTCTAGTTGATAGTTTCATAGTTATAGGAGATAGTATTATGTCCAATTTATGTTATTAAAACAATATTTTATCATGAAAAGCTAACTAACCAGTATGATTGTTTATTCAGACTTGTTGTTTCATGACTCCTCCCTCACAGTCTGTACTCACCTGTAACTTCAGGTGGGGCTTTAGTTTTTTTGGGAACAGTGTGAGGGAGGAAGAAAGGGTTTTTTTGGAACCGCAAATTCTAACTTTTTGAAGCAGAAGTCTACGAGTTTCTTTTTTTTTTTTTTTTGCCGATGCGAGTTGGAACCCACCCTCCTGCCACCTGCAGCCTCCACCTAAACACTATAGGCTCACTAAGCGGTCTACGACCTTGATATTTCCCGCGGTTCACCTCCTTTGCTTTAATGCTCACCACCGTAAGGATTCACAATGTTGTTTTATGAATGATCTCAAAGTGTGAATTTTCTAGCCACGCCACCCCTACAGCCGAGCTGTTAGTATGGCTTAAAGCTACAAGCGTGAAAAGGTCACTGCAGCCGGCTGTTCACAGCACTGTGTACAATACAGCTGAACAAAACAACACAAACTTTATTATTAGGTTCGAGTATTTCTATCCGTGATGTTGACTCGCTAATCCTGAGGGCAAGCCAGTAAGCCTAAAGAGAGAACGGAAATTCTCAGGCTGTCATTAAGCATAAACTGGAGAAAATTGTGTTGTGCTGAGAGGTTTGAAAGTCACCAGACTCCTCAGATCAAACTTAATGTTCACTTGCTGTTCTTTACGGCATTTAACCTGCAGCCCTGAGATAAGGCTTCACGTTGCTCGTCGGTTACGGAGCTGTTTGCATTTCCACTCAAAGAGGAGCTTCATGCATCCTGCAACCCAGCAAACAATGGAAACTGTTACAAATTCATTACTGGGTTTGTTCCTTTTTTCCTAACTCCTAGTGTCCTAGGTGGACCATTTGCTAATCTCATTAATATTTAAATCACAACTTTAAGCCCTCACAGGGCAAACGGGGCCTGTTACTGTTTAAACGAACAATGATTAAGAGGGAATAAAATGTCAATGTTTCGCTCCTTGATGGTCGCAGTGGAACCTGATTTCTCCAAGGAAAAGCCAATGACGGCATAAAAGAAAGACAAAAAAACTCGACAATTGTTTCTTTTTTCTTGTAATTGAATCGGTCTTTCCAGGGTAATATTAGATCAACGTACAAAAAGTTATTTAAGCTAACTCGTTTACACTGAAGTGCATCTGACCAGATGGGGAAATCCTCCTGTTTCTTAGTTCCTACAATCACCCAGAATAAGAAAGCGGTTTTGATTCCTCCCACCTGATGGGCGTTTGAACCGTTGCATCCTTCTCTTTATATATTTAAATTCACACCGATCTGGTAAAAATCGATTAAACAATACAAAAAGTTTTTCAGTTTTAGCCTTTGTATGTACGCATAGAGAGGTTTTAGGTGGACCGAAGCAGATTTTTAGACTGAACTTGTGAAAATCATGGGTCGTGGCACACGTCTGCCATCAGGCCAAGTGTTTGACGCCCAAGAATGAGGGATCACAGCAATTAGATGGGCAATAAATTTAGATCAAATTTACCCAGACAAGCATTAACAAGTATGAAAAAACCCAAAAGCCCATGCATCCATTGTCAGAACTCGCTGAATATCTTTCAGGGTCACATGGTTGCTGGAGCCTATCCTAGCTACTGTTGGGCGGGGTACTCAATCTGTCACAGAGCTGCTCACTTGCACACATTAACTCCTACAGGACAATTTAGAGACACCAATCAGCCTATAAAACATGTTTTTGGACTGTGGGAGAAAACTGGAGTGTCTGGAGAAAACCCATGAATGAAGAGAAAAAGCAAACTCCTCACAGATGACTCCCAGCCGGGATTTGGACCAGGGCCTTCTCGTTGTGAAGCTACGCTCACACTGTCCTCAGTAACACGCGTTCAAGTGGCTACTTCCAATGAAAAATACATGTAAATGCGCATTTTGGGCTTCCGTGTTCAAAACTTTGCGTTCACGTGTAGCTACACAAGTTTCTACAACTGTTTATAAGTTTGATGAACGAAACGCGTGGCGTTACAAGTTAAACCAGTTGAACTCTGAGCAATCCAGGACTCCGATTTGATAATGGTGTAAGGATGACGTCCTCTTTATTTAACGCCAACGTGCCAACCATTTGAAAACTGATCAAGGAGGAGAAATTAATCAAATTTGCGGTTGTTACCCAGCTGGAATTGACACCAAGTCCTTCATGTACCTGAACAGAGCTGTGAAAGAAAACGCTTTGCATCAAGCCAGTCAAATAAGAAGAAGCCCCTCCCTGCTCGTCCAGTGTGAACTCCAAATACGAAACGCTTGTGCTAGAATGCATATTTAATATTTAGGTGAGAGGCGTGAGATGCTGTGAGTATCGCGAGAGTCGACGAGACGTGTGTGGTGAGTCAACTTGGCGGCGCGAAAAGCGGTTGAACAAACATTTCCGTCTGCTTTTCTTTTTTCGCCATATAAGTCATAACTATAACAATATTCACTAAACCTCTAAAAAGATTATTAAGTTCTTGACAGCCTGGAGGACCTGGAGAGCTTCATAGACGAGTGTTATAATACCTTCGTCATGGGGAAGACAAACACCACCACTCCTTCCTCCAAACGCGGCCGTCCTGAAGACTCTCCCGGGGCCGCTTCTTCTCCAGGCAGCGGC
>BSAI01000189.1:21339637-21371009 GCA_036245035.1 Adrianichthys oophorus | reverse complement strand
GCCACCTGGCGCGGTGGGAGGGCTGCTCTCCTGACTGGGCTGGGCCTTGCGCTCTGCGCTTCCGTACCTCATTGCGCTCGAGTGTTGGGGGCCCGTGTGGCTGTCTTGCGGGCCCTGGTCTGGGTGCTTGGCCGGGCTGCCTGGCGGGTGGATCTCCTCCATTGATCCCACAGTATGGGTGCGGGGGCGGGCCCTGGCCGGCGCTGCCGCCTCGGCGGGTGTCTTGGTGTGGGGATGGCTGGGGGTTCTCCCTCCTTTTTTGTGCATTCCATCATCCACTTCAGCTTAACATAACATTCACCTGAGCACAGGCGTCAGCTCACCTTTACACCTTCGAATAGTGTGCGTGACAGAATGTAATGCTTTACATGTGTTGGTTGGTATGCACAAGTGTGCGTGTGAACTGGATGTGGGCAAGTTTGTGAACACTCTTGGAGCCGGCAGGTATGCAACAGCTGAGTGTGTGGACAGGCTCTGCCCATTTTAGACCAACACTCACTATTGCAATGGGTATAAGCTCCAATATTTTGTTGCCTGTAGATTAACAAATCTACCTACCCTTCACAGTAGTCCTTCTCCAACTTCTATAATCCACCATCTCCCCCCCCCCAACTCTCTCCTTTTCCCCCTTTCCTTTTCAGTCCGGTCCAACAAAAAAGACACACAAAAAAAAAAAAAACAATATTAATAAAGTTTGGTTTAAATTACAAAAGGGGCTTATACCAACATACATTTTGTGTTCGCTATGATTTATAACCCCCGATTGTAAGAGTAAAATCTGTCTAATACAAGAGGCTCTCAGCTCATATCTGTTTGCCCAGCTGTTGGACAGGACAAGTTTAAAAAAAAGGAAAAAAAAAAGAATGCATATTTAACGCATTCCTGCACACGCAGCAAATGCCCGGTCACCAACCACTACACCACCATGCAGCCCTCCGCGTTTTCCAGTTAGTATAATTACAGTATAGCTCAACTCAGTCTGTGAAAACATGGCCTGTTTTGTATTGACAGTTCATCAGCTCTGTGGTCGTAGCTATTGTATAAACACGAGGGAAAAACAAAGCTTTTAAAATGCTGATGACACAGATTTTTTTCTTTTTTGGAAATGTTTAACAAAAGAAAGCTGATGCTAAACTTGTTTACAATTTGGAAAAAGCCCATTTTCGTTACATCCTGTCTCCCGGTTACCCGTTTATTTTGTTTAAAGTGACGATACTTTTAGATAACGGTGTAATTAAGCTTTGTCGGACATCCTCGGTTATCAGGCAAATCGTTCTAATAAAATCAAAAGATGCCTAAAACAAGAAATAAACAAATACCTGCACATTCATGTTCAGATTGATCGGATACATTGACCTTATCTTTTATTTTTGTTCTTTTTCAAACCGTTTCTGCATAATCTGATATAGAATTCTTAAATGATTGTTGTTTTCCAGGATTGATGACAGTTATTGATCACCATAGCATCAGCTTCTGCTGAAGCAGCAACTTCTGCCTCTAAATTCAGCCTCTTTTTGTGTCTCTCTCATTTCATCCTCACTCTTGTATTTTAGACTTCGATGTTCAAGTTGAAAATCTTATTCACAGTTTGTTTTCAAGGTTTTTTTTTTTTTAAATTCTTGTTTGTAACTAACACCCAGCTTTAACTTTAGGACATCACAGATTTAGTTTTACTTTAAATATTCTAGACTTTATGTGTTTTAGGGTAAATCTTTTAATCTTTGTTTAAACCATTTTTAACCAACTTAACAAAGCCAAACATTTTCATAAAAGGTCTGAATCACTTTAGATTAAAATGATTAAGTTCTTTAATGAAGCGTCATGACAAAATTGCTCAATAACATGTTTGGAATCACAGGAGTCTCTTGGCAAAATCTTGCTGAAAAAAAACTTGTTTTTTACAATAAATTTTCAAAAAGCTTCAAGTAAAAGAGAGGCATAGTTTTATTCCAGTTTTTCTTTTCCTATTTTAAAGAACCAAAACTCAGCAAGTGTCAGCAGCTCCTCACTTGCAGCTCCTGTCATGGTGTTTTCAGAGCAACAATCCTGTTATGTTAGACTAGAACTCATGAATACAAGAAAAAGGATGTTTGCTTTGATTTTGAGTGTGGCTAAATGACAGAAATATAAAATGTATAATATATAATATAAAACATTTACAATTTTAATGTCAAAAAAGTTGTCATTTTTATCTGACTTGTCTTATCAAACACGTTCATGCGTTTATCAGGACCAAAGCCTTTAGCAGTTTTGATTCTCACCATGTCTGAAGGCATGAAAGTGCTTTAAATCTCTCAAATGTCTTGCAAATTAAAGCAGTGATTGCAAAAAAAAAAAAAAAACATTTTCAACTATTTACTTTTAAAAAATCCCTCAGAATAAAACTGCTTGAGTCTTTTGTGCTCATGTGTCTAAAAACAGCAAATTTAGGTTTCTTTTTGATGAGCTAATGGGAGCAACAAAGACTGTATGTGGGCTGAGTGGCGTGTACCTTATTCACTTGGATCTCTAATCCCTCGCGGAGGCCACAGTGGAGACCGATGTATGATTCAACAGAATCATTACAGAGAGAATCACTAAAGCTTTTGTTTGTCATAGTGCCTCCATTTATTATGGAGAAAAACAGCATCAATGCAGCACAGCACATACTCGGTATTTGTAAGACCTTCTGAACAGAGATTTAACCAGAAAATTTTACATTTGCTTTGCTCTCTTCGGCCTCGTTCCATCACATTTTCAAAGCTGAACAGACACAATCTGGGTGAGAAAAAGTGCGGCATAATTATCTGCAGCAGCGGTGGCTTTGGAAGCTCCCCTGCCTCAGTTTGGAAATAAATGCTTGGTGTGCAAAAGAAAAGGTTCACTTTTTTTTTTTTTTTTCTGGATGTGTTGATAGCAGCTTAATCAGTTCCACTAAACAATGCTGACCTACATATGTACACTAACAAATCTAACAATAGCAGATTCCAAACCTTCAAGGACCCACTCTGATGAAAATTGTGTTTTTAACACATTCTTATGGCATTTTTCTGATTATGGTAGACATCGATAAAAAAAAAACAAAAACTGAAGCTCCAAGTTACATTTTGGAGTATTTCCGCGCTACAGGGTGCACCCGATTTTTTAAGTCACCTTTCGAAAGGATATCAAACTATAAAGGGCATCAACAGAGACAAAAGTCAGGGATAAGTCTCAATAAGTCAGAGTTTATTAACTGCGTTCACGTCTAGAACTTTGTAGCACGCTACATGTTAGCCATGTTAAATCCATTAGCCACGGCAGAGTATCCACAATTCCTGTAATTTCCCATTTTGTTTGCAACACATAAAAGAACCCCATGGATACCGCTAAAATGAAACATTACTGTGATTATGTTAACTCCCAACCTTATTAGCAACATGTAAAAACACGTTCACCGCTACACGTTAGCGTATTCACAATAACACCCAATCTTGTTTAGAACTCGTACAAAAACACTGACTTTTACAGTGATAGTACCTTTCAAAATTGCATCAAAATCAGAACGCACGACCAGAATTAATGCACAAATAAGGCGCTCTGGATTATCAGATACACTGTCAGGTTTTTTTGTGACAGAAAATATGCTGAGCGGGCCAAAAGCTCCATTTTGATCCATCCACTTGTATACAACAAGCTCATCTGAGCTGGTATCTGGCTTGGAATTGTATGGGGGAATGGCTTGGGTATTGCTCGCCATTATTGCGTCACCGCTAATGTTAGCTTGGGGTCGTAAGGGGCTGTAAGCTAGCAGGAGAGCGCGTAAACGGAGAGCTCAGTTATGGATGATGGAAAAGGCGGGTGGGGTTGTTCAGCGACTCAGAGGTAAATTCACAATGAACTACATTACTGGGAACACTTTAATATAGATCAACGTGATCGGAGTAGCATTTATTATTCTTTTATTATTGTTCTGAGACGTTTTTACTCTCAGTCAACAGATTCTGGGCCACAAAGATCACCTCTGAGCAAAGACAGCACGTCTCAAATTGGCAAACTATTCTGTCCTTAAGAGCTGTAATAACTTCTGCCAGTGGTCCAGGTGCATTCGACTCTCACCTTGCACTAAAGCATGTGCATTTGGCAACATGATAAATTATTTGATCCTCTCTGAAATCGTCTCATAAAAAAGACCCAGAGTGCAAAAGGAGTGATGGATCACACCTAAAAGAAATATAGCAGAGACATTAAACTCTCACGACTCTGCTTTTTCTTCCATGAGAAGGGAAATCCGCGCATCAACAGCGTGCCCTCAAGGCGCTTTAATGCAGCTGCTGTTGGGCACAAGAATTATTTATCTCTTTCTCTATTCTGGGCCGGATTCTGTTGACAGTCTTTGGTCTCACTGTGTGAGGATCAGCAGCTTCCATTAGGGCCAAGGAGTTGCTGTGTGATGTCTTTGTGAAAAACCTCAACAGCAACATTTAAAAGCTTCGGGAGCAGTAAAGTAATACCGAGGCCAGAAAGAAAACATTTATTGTTCATGAATGTGGAGTCACAGAGGTCCTGTCAGAAAAGAGCAGGGAGGTGAGTTGGTCTTGAGGTCTCTAGAGTGTCCCTGCCTCCCCTTCCCTCCGTGAACCATCAGCACATTCGTGTAAAAGTGATACATTGCATTTGCAAAAGACAGTCTAACATTCCACATTACAGCTAGGTTTTACATTGGTGTGCCCACTGTTTTATATTATAAAAATGTACAGAATAAACATTTTTTTGTGTCTCAGTGCAAAAGATGAATCTCAAAAGAATTTCAGGAAAAGCCGTGCCCTTGGTACATCGTCTCAACCGCGTTCCTTGTTGAAACAGTAAAGTAAGTTGCCAGCTTACGACCAGAAAAGAACCGTTAGGAGCAGTTTTACAGTCAAATAGCAGCAGTGGTTCAACTTTGACTTTAAATACATATTCACAAACAACAGTGTGCCACTGTACGCCCACAATTCATCAGAACTCCAGCTATGGATAATAATTACATACCGATCGTAAGTACCATGACTATTACAACAAAAAAGAAAAACAAGAATTCCCGTGTGTCACATTGGGATTTAAATATTTACATGTTTTTTCCTTTTTTTTTCTTCAAGTTCTGTGGCTTAAATTCCCGTGTGTGAATTTACCGAGTAAAAGAAGGCAATGAAGTGTCTCTAAGTTAGAAGTTTATCAGCTCTTACAGATGCTGTTGATGGAAATGATGGCTGGGTCCACCAGGCCCAATTCCTCGTGCTCGTTCACGCACAGCTGATAGCCGCAGCCCCGCTTGCGGTTCAGTGGGGTCACCTTGGAATCGGGTTTGGCGCGGGGTGGCAGCAGGAAGCCCACGCTCCCCGCGATCAGCATGTGCCATATGCTGTGGATGTAGAAGTAGTTCTCCTCGGTCTCCACAAAGGCGTACAGCGCCACGGCCGATGTCGCGATCATGGTGCCCGGGAAGAGGAAAAACACCCAGCGCTTCCAGGTGGGCGGGTAGCAGCGCCTACGCCGGATGGTGCGCACAGTCTGAAAGAACACAGTACAACAGGAATGTTTTTCTCTGCTTTTGTGTTATGCATTTTTTACATTAAAGGGTGAAAGCTGAATTTGCCGTTTCTGATTATGCCTTTGGTTATCAAACCCAAATCACAAGATTTGATACACGGCACAAAAACTTATACTACAAAGATCCAACTAACTTTGTGGCCACCTGACACCATCCTGGTATTTTAAATTTGACAGTTTTTTTCCCCCCCATCAAACACAGTAGAGACGATCGGAAGCAAGACTGACAACGTTTCAGGTTTCTTTGGAGAACATTTTAAATCCATCATTTCAGGAAATACTGTGACGGGCCAAGCAGACCAGAGTGGGGCAATAAGGTCCGTATCAAGGGTAAGATGTCTCAGCAAATCTGCATGAGTGTTGTTGAAGAAATGTACCTACTTTTACATCGTCCTATCGTTGAACTCTGACCTTCATAAAAGAGAAAACTGTCCTTCAGGAAATGTCTGAGATGCAGCCGCTGCTGAAAATGACAAACTGCTCGTGCAGGAACGTCAACCCAGCATTGACCTAGGAATGACCTTGCCTAGCAACAGCCCAAACATCTGTACTAGCATCAAATGAAGTGTACAAATATTAGACTAACCCAACCCGTGAAGCAAAGGACATCCTGAACTTAATAAAAAGGAGGTAAGCACAAGCACTTTTGGACAAACAAGTCAATTGACAGGTTTAAATGCGATCCGTTTGTTTACCAGGTCATGAAAAAATGGTTTTGGCTTCATCCATACAGCATTTCTAAGTAAAAATATGTCTGTGCAGCATGGAGCAGAAACTCTTACAAAAAAACCAAACAGCCCACTGTGAAAACTGCCACAGACAAATGCAACTACTGTGTTCAAATTGAATAAACAACAATAACTGGAAAACAAAATAAGTTTGACCAAAACTGCTAGTAGATTAAAGATTTCTTTTTTTTTAAACACCGCTTTATAAATTCCACAATAGGCTGGTTTTGTAAGAAAACCATTTAAAACAATTGTTTTCCAGAAACATAAGCAGTCTTTCAAGCGGTGAATTGCTTTAATGTGCTTTTCCCATTCCAGTTTGGGAAAACGATCATGGAGCTTAGAAGAGCTCGCTGCAGAATGCTGAAATGACATGACCAGCGTGGACAGATTTATTGAGACACAGTCAGCGATTGAAAGGCACTTGTATGGTGTGGGAGCTGTTTGATTTCTTTTCCATTCTCTGAATTATGTTTTATGATAAAAGCAACAATTTTCCAGAACAGAAGAGTTTTAAGACCATTCATAATTGAAGTGACTCTTACTATGAAAAAGAAAGTCTATTTTTAGGAATGACAGTCCACTTTTCAAGACAAAGCTCTTTTGATGAATCATTTTATATATAAATGAAATGTTTGCACTTCTCTGAGCAACATAAACCAATATTTAGAAACAGTCACAGCTTTTGTCTTAAAATGTTTCACACAGCCTGTTAAACTCAATCCATGACGTGAAGAAGTGGATTTCAGATTTGATGAGAACATGTGTGACATTTTTATACTGTAAATACAGCTCGTTTGAATAAAAAAATGATTTGAGAAGTTACTGACTGAACCGGAGGCATTAAAAAAAAAATAAACATTTGGCTGTTGGAACTCAATCAAGGAAACAGAAGGCAGGGTTACATAAATGTCAGGCTTTCTGAGAGCTAGAAATGAACCAAGACTCAGTTATGAGGGAGAAAGCATTCTAGAGGTGCATCGAGCTGAAACCAACAGACAAAGCTGAGCATCTGAACCACAGAGCTTCTTATAGAGACTGAGGGTTCATCAAGACAACAAGCAGCAGCTGCGTTCAATGACAGACAAACAGCTGAAGGAGACAGGAAGAAAAATGGAATAAAAAGTTAAATAAAAGAGTAAAAAAACAAAGAGAGCCGGACTTATTGTTCAGATCTGCAGCACTATGATCCAAAGCACAAAAGAAGGTCGAATCTGAAGCGTTTTCTATGAGCAGATTTGCATTTTCAAGCATTTCTGATTAGTTGTGGCATTATATTTCAAAAATATTTAACAACAAATAACGCTCAGAGACATATGTGCAGAGGTTTGGCAAAAAAACATTGATATTTATTATGACCACAACACTTCAATGCTGTAACAGTCAAGCACAGATAGATAAATAACTGATATGTATTTATCGAAAACCCAAAACATCTCTTCTCCTGCATGCTCTTCTAAAGAAATGTAAACTTTTAAAGTCTAGAAGACCAATTTAAAATAATACTATGAGCTGTTTACTGGTGAGACGACTTGATCTATTTGTCTGATTCTCATGCTGGCTTTAATAACGACTGAATTTGATGTCTGCTAAAAAGGACAATATGCACGATCTTACCCTAATGTGGCTCTGAGAGCACAGCACAAACAAAATCCATATTCAGCTTTTCACTCAAATAGAAATGGATTTTATTAAAAAATAAAATACAAATCCCAAATTCACCAGGGGATGTTTCACTAAATGGCAAATATGAGACATTTTCCTCCAGAAAGGTGGCTGTGATTCCTTTCTTCTATGATTTACTTTAATAATTTCAAGTAAAAACACAAAATATGTTTCCTTTGTGCTGCTTTCTGTCAAAGCAAATTATTCCTGATGAAGACGGTTGTTTTACACTCAGATCAGAAAGCTCCTTTAGTTTGGAGAGTTAGGGATATTTGGCGGATATCGACGGATCCAAAGCTCTCTTCTGGTGTTTTGTGGGCGATGACGCCCCTCCACAGCAGCAGATGCACTGCGCCCTTCGCTTCAGTGAGCTAATTACATTGTGCCTGGGAACATTCAGAACATGACAAGCTGAAATAAAAGGCTTCTTGTCGAAAGCGCGTGGCACTCAAACTGAGAGGCGCAGCGCTGGAGAACTGTTAGAAAGCAGCTGTACTATGTTGAACCGCTCATAAATATTGAAATGTGGTGTAATCGAAGCATGAGCCCAGGTTAACCTTCAAAAGCTGCTACTTTAGCATGAAATTCATCATTTTTGTGTGTGTGTTGTGACTGTGTAACATGCAGTGTTGCAGAATTCTTGTATGTGGTTGAATTTGTTTTTGCAATATTAGAAAATACTTTTAAAATATTTACATCCAGGAAATGTCAAATGAAACGAACAGCTATATTTTTGATCTACGTTGTTTTGGTTCATATTGTTGGCTGTAAACAGTGTCTTTGCTTTGAAACTTCATGATGTTCCCACAAAAGCAAAAAACTCTTTTGTTCAAATGTTTCTCCAAGGCCTTAAACTTAAAGAACTTTGCCTGAAAGACTTATTATTTTTATCGGATAGAGGAGACAATGAAAGTACAAGCAGTTACAATGGAACTACAACCCATGACTAATGACCTACGAGCTGGAAAACGTTCCCATTCTTGTTCACCGTACGCTCACGTCAAAGAGCATCTTCAGGCAGAACCCCGCAGTTTTAAAGGGACACATTCATCTGAGGGTTTGATAAGAAATATGTACTTACTGGCATAAAAAGCAACCAAACTAGCTTTATCTGGCATGTTCCAATTCTTCTGATCGATCTTTTCCGGATGTACCGTAACAAATAAAAATCATTTCAATTGATAAAGAACGTTTCTTTGCAGATGAGGAAAAAGGGGAATAGGACATACCCATGCCACAGCCATGATGCCCAGAGCAAACAGACTGGGTCCCAGCAGGTTCCAGAGACCGTGGCGGTCCAGCTGCAAAGCCATCGACAGCGACATGGCCCCCAGCAGATACAGCACCTGCACAAGAACCGCACGGGTCAATGCACGCCTGTCATTAACACCCACAGTGTCACTGCATCACCTGAGGGTGAAGATGATTGACTGATCATGCAGCAACAGTGAAGAAAAAGGAGAGATTTTCCTCAAATAAAAGCAGTCTGGAAAAAAAGTAGCTTTCCTTTTTAACTGAGATTACAAACAGAGTAATCAACCGTCTTTATTTTATTTTCAAAATATTTGATGTTTAACTTTTCACGTGGGCTGCACGGTGGTGCAGTGGTTAGCGTTCCTGCCTCACAGCAAGAAGGTTCCCGGTTCAAGTCCTGGCTGGTGGACCTTTCTGTGTGGAGTTTGCATGTTCTCCCCGTGCATGCGTGGGTTTTCTCCGGGTCCTCCGGCTTCCTCCCATCGTCCAAAAACATGCTTCACAGGTTAATTGGTTACTCGAAATTGTCCCTAGGTGTGAATGTGAGTGTGTATGGGTGTGTGATTGTGGCCCCTGCAACAGACTGGCGACCCTGCCTTCGCCCATGAGTAGCCGGGTTAGGCTCCGGCAACCCCGTGACCCCGAAAGAGATAAAGCGGATTGGAAAATGAATAAATGAATGAATGAACTTTTCACATTTTTAGTTTATCGGGGCAAAAATAACAGGTTATCTAACTTTTCAAGTCAAAAAATAGTTTTCAAAAATTCTAATATTGTTTTGCTAAATAAAACAACTGTAAACATGTTGTGAATAAACATGCAAAAAAAAGCAATGAATGTTGAGTAAAATGAGGCAACTACAAACTCAAATAAATGATAGTGTGAAGTCTATTTATTCTATTGGAAAATCCCAGCTGCTGTTATTTCTAAATTATCGGGCCAGAGCAGAGAGGCAGCAGTCCAGAGGATTTAGGAGGGTAAGTTGCAGGCAGGTGCAGCTAATGATGAATTAATGATGAACAGGTGGAGAGACCTTGGTAGTTTGGAGCTTTCTGTTGTGTTTTAACAAAAATGTCAATAGGGAACCCCTTAACACTAGAGACGACTGCTGTAATTCAATCAAAAAAGAAATGCAGAAAATACTTGTATTTTCTGCATTTCTTTTTTTGGGGGGGGATCGTTAATGCAGGGAAATCCTACCCTCATTTCCCATCATCCCTTTGGTTACACTCTTCTGCTGGCTTTCAGCTCCTCACAACACCAGGCTAACATTACTGTTGTGACAAAAATGGCGAGCAGTCATGGAGCTATTGTGCGGTACAGTTTTGAGCCAGATGCCTTCTGGCTTTCTTTACGTATTTAAATTGCTACAGGAACATGTTAAAAATACCGTTTTTATTGGAGTAGTTCTTTCAATTGTATTTTTATTTAAAGTGTTTCTTCAAAGTTGTACTATTTTCCAAGTCATACTCAGCGAGACAAAGCCAGAGAAAGTGAAAAGTAGAGTTGGAAACCAAAAAGAATCAATAATCTGTATGTGCTTTGGCAAGCCCCTAATGTGTTCAGAATGTCTGAGGTCGGCAGTCTGCTGTCGGATGAGCAACGTGAGAATAAGCTGGGAATTTCTGAGCGGAGAGAAATAACCTGTCTGCGGAAGAATAGGACTAATTGGCAGCGAGTAGGGAGGAAAGAGCAGCGTGAAGCGGCCCGAGGACTGTGTGCCGGCACAGTCATCAGTCATACTGCGCTACCGGATCACACAGAGGCGCCCAAACATGCCTGCATTCTGCGCAGGCATGAATGCACCAACACTCAGAGGCAGGGCTCTTTTTTTTGTTCTCCCCCATAATGAATTGTGTGTCACAGTGACAGACAAGGTTATAAAAATCCTGGTGCAACTCTATTTTTATCAGACACACATATTTACATGCTCACAGAGTAGCACAGGGTGAAGCATTCTTATGGATGTGTGAAATGCATCGTACCGCGCCTGCTGTCTCAAAGGGACAAACACATCTAAAGCCTCTGAAGATTTAATTAATATGAACATCTAACCTTTCAAGCTAATCTCAAAGTCATTCATTTAATGGACCATAGAGCTTATTAAGAATTTAATCATGCTGAAGCCCTATGTGTTCCTTTAGTAGCACAAGCTTTTATAGGTTGTTGCACTGATTTTATTGGTCTTTATGCTGTTAAGATCAACTTCTCCTATTGGCTGCTGGTAAGACTGCTAATAACCTTCAGTTTCATGCAACATAAAGGTGGTTAATAAAAGTTTCTGCCACTGCACCCGCTTGTTTGTTAAGCTCTTTGTTAGTCAGATGCTAGGAAGAATGAAACACAAATACAAAATAATGTTTATTGCGGCAGAAGCTTTTTGTCTCCAAACAAAAGCTAATGTGCAGCCAAAGTCATGAAGTAAAAGAACAGGCATCGCGCAGGAAAGATCTTACATGTTTTTGGATTTCACAGTCAGTGTGACTTAGAAATATATTTTTACAATGCTTATCCTTTGACAGGTGGGATAAAAGAAGGGATGTCCGGATCCGATCATGTGACTGGAAATTGGGCCGGATCAGACTCAATCAAAACCGGATGTTGCCTCCCAAATAGGATCGGAAATTAGTTTTTTTAATCATTTTTTTTATCAAAACTGTGTATTTCCAGCTTGTTATACGACATAAATGTTCAATGTTAAATACCATGAACGGATCACGGATCGAGCAAGTGTCTCTTGCTTTTTGCTTTAATGCAAACAACGACCTACAAAGATCTTTTTCACATTTCAACTGGAAAAAGAGCTGCTATTTGTTTCATTTTAATGAGAACGGCGCTCTCCTGCTGCAGACAGAGAGATGGTAGTGAGGTGGATGCAAAGTGCTGCAGGTTCCAGGGGAAGATGATAAAAACTAAATAGAATAACAAAATGAATCAATAATCTCTCAAAAACAACCAAAACTAATAAATTACCGCGTTAGCTGCACTTCCATGGACAGAAGTAATCGGGATAAAAGCCTGAACAGGATAAAAAGGCGCCACGCAAACACGCCGTTTGAAATGCTCTGGTCCGATCAGATATATTCCGATTTAATTTTCCTTCTGATTGAGATGGGTGGGATTATGCCGATTGCTGATCCGATCGTGGTGCATGCAATTGTTACGATGTGCAATGTGCTCCGGAGGAACATATTAACCGTAAACCCTAAACATTCCTCCAGGTCCGTGCGGCCAAGAAAAAAGTTCAGCACCGGCTGCGCCTTTTTAGAAAATTATGTCTGAACAGTCACATAAAAAAAAAGCAATAATAATAATAAAAGAAGATCATCTCGCTTTATTTATAACAGATCTCAGTTACTTCTTCTTCTACTGTATTTTAGATAGTCCTGCACATGTCAAAAAGATTTATTCCAAACGAATGATTTCTGTAAACGTTTGTTATGATCGGATGAAGTTTTCAGGGCCAGATGATCTTTGATCAGATTAAAGACATTTTGCACAACTGCACGCAGCTACTGATATGAGCTAGTCATCATATGCAGGCTACAACAAAGACTATGGAAGAAAGTCCTCGCTTTTATTTTTAATGGAGATATAGATCACGTGATCAGAAATGTTCTGAAGATCCTAAAGCTACACTTGTTACAAAGCAATTATTACCGTTGTGTTGCAACTCATGTATTTGGAGAAAATCACTTCCATTTTTAAAAATGTTTCATGAAAACATGGATGACAATTAAACAAAAAGAAACAACAGTCACCAAACTTTAACACAAGACTAATTATCACTTATTTTTTACTAGTGTCCAGCTAAAGTAAAGGGAATGATTGCACTATTTGTAATTCATTGTTGGAGCTACTTCACAGAAGTGTTAAAACATAAAAGAGAAAAATAAAAATACGCCCCAACCTGGATCAATCTCTAACATTGTTTTAAATGTTTTACTACAGTATTGGATCAAGACTTGGTATCAATATCAAAATCAAACAACCTGAAACGGATCGGGACCAAAAACTCTGATCGGAATCCTAAAAAGACAAGAGGAGTCTTTTGTGGATTTGTTTAAAATGATTATTAATCTGCATGTTGGGCTCTGTTGAAGATTGCTTTAGTAATCTCAGATTTTGGTCTGATTATGTTAACTTCTCAATGATGTAATCCATTTAAAATTGGCAATTTAAACTATGCTTTTAATACTTTTTAACTATTTACTAGTGTTTCACAATAAAGTTCATTAATTCTTGGTTTATTTATGCATCCTTTATATTACTTAACAGCAAGTTTTTATATTAAATTATATATATATATATATATATATATATACACACATAATACACATAATTTAATATTAAATGTGGATTTATTTCAAGATTTATTTAAGGATTTTAGAATTAGATTCATTTAAAAGCTGCCCTTACGTTAGTCTTTTTCTGTGGTTATTATGTGATAGCTTACATGAAGTCATTCAGCAGAGTCTTTAATTTAGCAGAATAAACATTGCTATGCTACTAGAATGTATTTTTTGGACTTATTTTAGTCTAATTTACCATTGACCTTTTTTAGCTTTGTAAATTAGGATTCATCAATTATTAACTGGTTATTTTGGCCAACCATTGTTCTGTTTTAATAATTTAACCTTGAGCTATTTTTTTTTTGAGTCCTCCAAATATTTTTAAGGAAACTACTCCTCCTTTAGTTTGTATTTTTTAGAAACTAATTTAGAGCTAATTCATTTCATTTAGCAGATTTAGGGGCTAAAATTACAGGACTAAGTTATATTATTTAGGCTATAGACACTACATCGTAAAAGCTTTCAGCAAATTAACAATAAAACACATTTATTTTTGTCAGCAGTTGCTCCCTCATTAGTTCAAACTGACACAATAACCTTTATCAAGTCGAGACAGACAAGATGAAGTTTTCTTTCCGACACACAGACCTCGCCAAACATGTCCTTGCAACACATTCTGCTGACATTTTTGTGGAGTTTTGTGGCTTTGTGGGTCTAAAAGTCACGTGTGTGGAAAACACACACAACACACTATATGAGGGGGGGGGGGGGGGGGGGGGGGGGTGGGTGGGGGGGGGGGGGAAGGGGGGTTCTTTACCCTCTACTGAACCAATGGCTGCAGATATTATCATAGCCACACACACACACACACATACACACACAAACACACAAACACTTCCCCTTGCCAGTCCTGACATGTGCGATTTGATTAGTGACTGCATACTGCCGCTCTAAGCAAAAATGAAATCCCTAGAGGACAGCAGATGCTCACATCCTCACTCCCCCATCTCATTCATGGACAGGGTCACGCATTTACACTTACACAAATTTACACACACTTTTCTTCAGACTGCTCCATATTGGTCCACAGCCAGAGGGTGACCCAGGGAGAGCATGCACCTGTTAGTGTTTATCCTCCTCAATATGTGAACAACCACAGATTTATTTAGAGCCTCGCTTCACTGATCCCACCTCAAAGGTCTCTTATTCTGCTGTTAATGAATGTTACACAAATGACGCTCATTTATAAAGCAGGAAAATGCGAATCTCCCAATTTTGGGATTGCACAACGCTCAGTTTGGGTTTGACACAATCAGAAACACAACAAGGTCCTTAGAGTACGACAATACAAAACAAGACACGGTTGGGTTAACGCTGTCCTTTAGAATAGAATCCAAATGCACAATATGAATATGATTATTTTTATAGATGATCGCACTACCAGTTATCATTTATCTTATTCTTTTGAACTGAAGTTAAGCAGTCTTACTTATAAACAAGATGAAGCTCAGAATAATGTTAAAAAAAAACTCCCAACAATCAAAGAAATTCACAGTTTAAAAGAGGAGGACAGTTTAAAAAAGTAAAGTTTCCCAATTAACATCTTTTCAGAGTATTTTTTACTGTTTCTAAAAAGAAGTGAAGCTCCTGCTTTGTTCAACATGTTTTAAAAACATTGATTAAAAAAGTACAACATCATCATGACAGGCGGCTAAATGAGTTGTTTTATTCGTCTCCCACATAGAAACGTCAGCCAAATGCCTGACCACACTGACCACATTTCATTTAATGTCTCGTCTCTTGTGCAGAAGGACCAAAGAAACGCACCTGTTTGATGATGGACTTGAGACGCGCCATGGCGATGACAGTGACCCACACAGACATGAGTGACCCGAGGAAGTCGCAAAACTGCAGGACGTCATACTCCATGATGCAAAACACCACAATGCCCGGCTGGTCACAGGCATGGTAGAACTGCGGGATTTTGGAAACAGAGCCAAATTGTTAGCGGATATTAAGAAAAACTTCATTTTAAACTTTATTGGCACTAAAATCCGATCACAAAAAAGACTCCATAATAATCTGTCCAACGCTGTTATCGTTGTCAAGCCAAAAAAAACAACATTTTGACTAATTTCACCAATTGATGCTTAATAACAGGCTTAAATAACAGTAACTCATTCTAATCTTTATTCTTCTTATTTATGAGGTATTTTATGTGTGCAAACAACAAGCAATAAAAAATTCTGACCTTTATTTAACCAAAGACCTGTCGAGATTTTGATCTAATGCTTAGCACATCTCCTTCTCACATCAGAGCTTTAAGATACTTAACAGAAAAAGGACAAGAACATTACAAATGAAAAGAAATAAATAAGCGGGCCCTTCCTACACCCAAATGAGGTGAATACATCTTCAGGTGATGAACAGCACATGGAGGATTACACCGATTAGACGCCAAAAACTGGACAAAGCACCGACTAAAAACCGGGGATAAGTGGCAGCAGCTGCTAATCAAATACACTTGATTAATTGATAATCAGCAAGTCTGGGGACCTCTGCAAAACCTGTTTGCTGATTTGGGTCATTCAGGTGTGTGTTCACGCAATCCGACCAGGAAAGAGATCCACAATTATCTTAGAGAAGCAATTGCTGTTAGCTATCAATTTGGAAGGGGCCGTCAGGCCATTTTCAAACAATTTAAAATCAATTTCTGGAAAGTGAGAATGACTGTTGGATGCAAGCACAAAAACATGAATGTTTTTCAATCGCATCCTGAAGAGGCCAGCTCAGCTCACGCCACTACCACAACATAAAAGGTTATGAATAAAGCTTTTGGCAGCTCAACGCAATCAAAACAGAATTTCTGTTGAACTATGTTTGTTCTGTACATGCAGCAAAATTACAGCCTGAAAATAGACCTTTAGAACTGGAAGAAGACACTTTATGTTCAGGGCTTCTATTAAAGGAAACTAACCTCTGTTCTGAATGGGGGAAGTCAAATCCCTTCTGCCTTTATCTGAGATCAATGTGATGAGAGATGAATGTGTTTTAAAAAGTTCACAGAACTTTATTCAATGAGCAGGAATGAATTATCAACAGCACTAATGAAAGACATTTCATTTTTTAATAACATCTCACCGTAAAACACACAAATAAGGAAGCCGACATTTTAATAAGATGTATTCTGAGAGGTAAAATCTACTTTGAAAGATTTATTGTAAACTTTTTTGCATCTTTATTGCTCAGTTTGAACTCTAAGGATTGTTATTTGACACATGTCAGTTTGCTGCTTGTTCAGAAACGTAATGGGATGATGTTGAGAGTCTGGGTTATGAGATCATTCAGAGATTCCCCCAGTCCGGGGAGGTTCACCTTCTACTTTTCAACGGTACGTCCGTCTCTCTGTGACCCAGCCCAATTGTTTTGAAAACCGTCGGCATGACGTCGGCAGTCAGGTGGCCGTCAGGCATGCAGAATGGCCTGCTTGTTGGCGGCTGCCAGCTGTCGCCCGTTGTCGCAGTGGTGTCATCCCGCCGGTCACCGGACTGCCTGTGAACTTTGAAATGCCTTTGTGTGATCACTGACCAATGTCACCTTTGAGAGAAAAATCGTGTGGTTGCTGTTAAGTTTCCCCACAGCCACTGCACAGCTCGTAAAAATGCGACCGTCGTGCCACCGCGCGGCCACCTGCCGAATGTGCTGAAAAACTTGCATTTAGGTGGCTGAAGCCTTAGTCTGATGAGGGAAAAAATACAACTTAGGATAAAATTAGAGGAGCGTTTTATTATTGTCTCGATATAAATCCAGTGAGTAAAATATCATCAAGTTTTGGAGGATAACAAACAGCAATGATCGGCTTCTCCCAAAACAGTCTGCTGCCAGACCGCCACGCCGGATGCTCAAAGCACTCGCAACCTCTCGATACATCTGTACATTGACTTAACATTGAAACGTGTTGCCCCAGTCGTGCTTAGTGAGAATGTAGCTTCAAAAATCCTCTAAAAGTCACTCACTGTGGAGAAGAACATGGTAAAGATGTACACCGAAGCCTCCAGCAGGTAATCGCTCCTGATGGCGATGGCGACCGGCGGGACGAACATCAGGTTACTGAGACAGAGCAGCAGCGTGGACAGCAGCTGAAAACTGTAGGAGTAGGCCTCCGAGTTGTCGGTGCAACCCCAGCCATTCCAGCCTAAAAACCCAAAACACACAAACCTTGAGTTTATGGTACGTCTTCTAATATCTACGACAAACAAGAAAGCATCAGCCTTTTCTGAAAAACTATATTTGTGTGAAGTCGTTTGTTTGGCACAATAAAGTCTCCCTGACTGAGCTCCATCTGTTTTAACACCCCCCACCCCCACCCCCACCCCACCCCACTCCCCCACTTTGCCACACTTTGGATCCCCATCAAGTGGCAGATTGGATCAGACGGTGTGGATTAAATATTCGTGAGCACTGCTGAGCAGAGGTTTTGCCGTGCGAGCCGCGCTGAGGGCAGGTGCTGAATGCAGATGCCTGCCGGGAATCCAAGACACACATGAGGCAAAACGATAACTTCAGCTGAGGAGAAACGGACCGCGATGAAAGACGACCAGCGGCAGGATTTAGGGAAGAAAGCTTTAAGAGGACATGCTTTGTTTGGACTCGCAAGTTTATCTCCTTTTTAAAAGCTGCTCATAATTAAAGGCATGTTTAACTGTCTTATCACAAAGGCTTGTATTAGGAGATTTGAACAAGCGCTGGTTGGACGTAGAATTTAATTGGAGCATTGTCAAATCACTTCTGGAAATGACTTGCTCCACCATACCTGTCTCTCTCCCATTTTCTTGTCACTCTGCATGGTGTATTTTCCAACAAATTAGAAATTCATTGCAGCACGACGACCCCATTTCCTCAGCGAAAGTTTGACGGATGAAAAGCAACTCCGAACCTGACAAGTGCAACAGCAGTGCGACGAACTGCAACGTCTTTCCAACAGAAAGAGCTCACCTGCTTTGCATTCGCACGCGGCGTACAGGTAGTTGTTGGTGCGCAGGAGCTTGCACTGGCCATACGTCCCGCAGTCGTTGATGCATGGAGTCAGGTACGAGCGCATGTACACCTCTGCTGTCCCATTGGGGCACGCCTCGAATCTGGGAAAAGGCAGTTAGACATGGAGCTGTCACCTCCTCCAAACGGTAACTGACGGCTCACGTGAAAATGACAAACGCTTTAACCGTTAATGCATCTGAGAGACCGAAGGCCTCGCCGTTTCTGAAGAGTAGAAATGGCTAGAAATGTCGGCACAAATAAAATGGATTTCTCGCTTTGAAAGTCAACTCATAAACAAAAGGAACACAACTTTTTGTGCTTAATTAGAATCATTGGCTGTTCCAGCTCTTCTTGATCTTTGTGTTGGAACCAAGCTATGTGGATGCAGCGAAAACTGGGAGCAGAACACCGTGTTCCAAGCATGATGTTCATCATCTCAGAGTTTTGCACCACAGCTCTGTCTGCAGTGCTGCGTTCACACCGAGTGACCACTTCCAATGAAAAGTACATGTAAAAGCACATAAGTGCATATGTACGACATGCATGTCCATTGAACGCACGTCAAGAGTCAAACCAATTCAACTTTCGCCCATCAGTGACATAGATGTGGAATTGATGAATGAATGGTGTCCTTTTCAAAACCATTTGAACATTGCTCATGAAGGAGAAACTCATAATTTAATAACTGGAGTTAAAGTCTTTCATGTATCAGACTAAAGCTGTGAAGGAAAAAGCCTGGAGTAAGATTTGATCCGCCTTAACATTTCACACCAAGCCTCTTCCAGCTGAAGGTACATGTGTGCTAGTGTTGTGTAGCGACAGTCCAGTGTGAACGCTGTATGTTAAAAGCACCTTCCTGAACCCACATCAGCGTGAGGGTGATACATCCAGGGGGTCATTTTCTGCTTGCAGGAATTCTTTCCTCGTCCTTCGTCACTGTCCTCATCAAAGCGTCAAAGAAAGTCCAGAAAGATATTTTCTGCTAATTAAATTCTTTTCACTCCAAATTCCATTAATTCCACCCTCTGTGAGAGTTACTGTTAGTTTAATTAACTCGACTGGAAATGTTCACATTGTTTTACCTGGATCCAGAGAAAACGGCTCAGCGTTTGACATTTCCAGAAAGCATTTTCAAACAAAATGAGACCGCAGCCTGACGGGGGTTATTGCAATGCAGTTGACTGCAGCCCACAAACAACTGCACATGAATCTATTCATGATTTGTTTATCTCTGACACTGTTTGGCATGAAGTTTCTGAAGTTAATTAGGGAGAGTAAAACTTCAGGAAAAAAAACAGCTATTTAGTTGTTCATCTGCTTATTTATTTGTGACTTTCAGAAACCGGGAGAACTGTATCTTTCCAGAGCACCTGTCTGTCACCGCAGCATCTTCTCTACATTAACACTGGACTGATTTGGCATGTCTAAAGGTGTGAAATCTAACACATCGCAATGAGGACACTTTTGCATGAACAAGTGCACGTCCCGCACCATCTGTTAATATCTCTTAGTTGATTTTCTGTCACCAAAAATAATCCGCGTACTTTAATTACATTCCCATTTTTATGATGCCATCAAAGCTTCGGAGGAAAACAGCTCAATCTCAGCTAATTCAGAAAAAAACTAAAACGGATTACATTATGAAAACTTTAAGCGCTCACACACTTTTTTTTTGCAGTGACTCCAGCCAGTAAAATAAACCACTGAGCTCAAACGATCAGGAATCAACCTTAAAAATGACTTAAGTACATTCATTCCTTCTTCTGATGCTCAGTTTGAACTTCTGGCAAAAAAGGCACCCATGCAATAAACAAATCAGATAATGCTGCAACAGGTGAGGTTTGTTATTTCTTTCCTTACTTTATTTTGAAAAAGAGGCTTGGGTCTGAAGACAAAAAAGCAAGAACAGTGCTCTTATTTGAAGAATGTAGCTAAAGATGATAACAAAGCCCAAAACATAAAATAAAAATGACAGGAACATGCTGTGGGCTGCACGGTGGTGCAGTGGTTAGCGCTCCTGCCTCACAGCAAGAAGGTTCCCGGTTCAATTCCTGGCTGGGGGACCTTTCTGTGTGGAGTTTGCATGTTCTCCCCGTGCATGCGTGGGTTTTCTCCGGGTACTCCGGCTTCCTCCCACCGTCCAAAAACATGCTTCATAGGTTGATTGGTTACTCTAAATTGTCCCTAGGTGTGACTGTGAGTGTGTATGGGTGTGTGATTGTGGCCCCTGCGACAGACTGGCGACCAGTCCAGGGGTGTACCCTGCCTTCGCCCATGTGTAGCCGGGTTAGGCTCCGGCAACCCCGTGACCCCGAAAGGGATAAAGCGGATTGGAGAATGAATGAATGAATGAATGAACATGCTGTTGTTTTAGCAACCTGGGCTGCAATAGCTCGCAGCTTGTTGAACACGCAATACTATAGCAAAATGTGCAAAACTGACACATTTCTCCTGGAAATACTAAATTATTAATACACAAATGTTGCACAGAACACCAGCAAAATCAGGCTACAAATATTTAGGCATGACAAATGAAATTGTCACAGACTTTCCGCACTTCTGTTAGATTGCCTTAGTAAAGGATAGCCAAACAATGCAGTTGACACTCAGACATATTTATGTTTTAAAAGGTAAACTTCACTCTGTTTAACTCACTGACTTATGCTGACTAAACAGAAAAAAGTTTCAGCCAAATCTGTGTCTTATTTCCTCTTTGTTTCTCTTCAGTTTAAAGACCAACACCAATAAAAAAAAAAAAAAGATGTTTTGGGTGTTTTTAACATGTTCTCGCAGCATTTTTCTAATAATGGAGGACATAGACAAAGAAAGTGAAGTATTTCTGAGGATTTCTTTGTAAAATTGGTTGTGAATTGTGAAACAGATGAAAAAAAAGCAGTTTAAAAAAGATTGCATTTGTTACAGAGAAAAACTGCTGGGCGGGCCACAAGCTCCCAGCAGCGGGAAGGGGTTGCTCTAAGACAAGGGTCCTGCCCACAATCAGAGGTGAATTTTTTTTTTCTTTATGAGTAATTTTCGCTGTTATGCAGATGATTCAAAGTTATATTTATCCATTAAACCAGGATGACAATTAATTACCTCCTAAACCCAGAAAAAACTGAGGTTGTTAGACTAGGTCCTAAACACCTAAGAGATGCTCGACCTGATCAGATACTCTCCCTGGATGGTGTAAGTTTAGCCTCCAATCCCACAGTTAGTGGGACAGTTGTGCACAAAACTGTAGACTTTTTTTTTTTACCAGGATTTATCCTTTAAGGGTCACATGTCACAGGCTTGTAAAACTGCTTTTTTCACCTAGTTTCAGAAATATATAATCCAGAAGTGATGCTGAAAAACTCATCCATGCATTTGTTACGTCTAGGTTGGATTACTGTACCTCTTTGCTAGCAGCATGTCCTAAAAGTTCTGCTTTGTTCTAAGGGCTTGCACAGGCTTAGATTAAATTAATGATATATTTATATTAATATGCTAAACTTGCTGATTTCTCTATTACTGTTATTATTATTACCATCTGTTATCGGTGCCATATTCATGCTCTTACCATTAACATGTTTGAATCAAGATTTAAAACCAATTAGTTGCTAGCAGGCTGCTAGAAGTTAGAAGCTGTAGAAAGTGTGGTGCACTGGGGTTCTGTCCTCTATTACTTCTCTCCTCTATTCTTTATCAATTATCCAGTACAATTTTTATTTAGTTCATCATGCCTCTGTTTGGTGCAGTGCGATTCATATGTTGTCCCTGTTTCATGGTTGTGATTTTCATTATAAATAAAATTGAATTGAATGAATGAACTCTTGACACTGCAGAAACTATGTCCTAGAAAATGACAGATTTTTAAAAATGTTGGCTCAAAACAGCATAATTTTAATTAAAAGACCACTGGGAACTTTTTTTACAACAAATAAAAAGATATTTGGATCACAGCAGGGTTACCGAGGACGGGGCAAATACTGATCTGATTGATGAACCTTCCAGTGGGGACAAGACTTCAATCCATTCGTTGTCTAGACCTGCCTATTTTCCTGTTTGGGGTTGCCGGGATGCGGGAGTCTACCCTGCAACCGAAGGTCAAAGGCGGGGTACACCCTGGACAGTCTGCCAGTCTAATGCAGGGCAACACAGAAGCGAACAACCATGAAGAATCACATTCACCTTTAAGGGACCATTTCGAGTTAATGATTTAAGAACTCAAACAGAACCCACATTTGCAAGGGGAGAACAAGCAAACTACACAGAAAGAACCCAGCGGGAACAAATCTTGTTTTGTACATTTTTTTTGTTCCAGTTTCCAGTTGGGTGAAAGCAATAAAAGCAGTCTAAAACATCTCATCACATGATTTTACTAAATGTTCAAGTTTCTGGAGGGCAGAGAAATAAACATCTTTGTGATTATTCTGTTCAATCGTCATGACGTGTGCAAATATGGATGATCTATTTTCCTTCAACTCCACTCCCTCTGTTTGTTCCATTCCATAAGCATATTCATGAGGCAATGCCAAATTTATGTGCTGGTTGACAGATGGAGAAAATGCTGCTTCAGGAGCATACTTTCTTCATTATTGTGCTGAATTATTTATTTTGATTAACAAAGTCATGATTACTGTTTGAATCTGTGTGCGCTTGTTTGCAGTGTGGCAGTTATTATCTCTGAGGTGGCTTTGAGGATTGGAAAAGAAAAAAAGGCAGATTTTTTTAAAACTTTATTTCACTTTAAAATAGAGGTTTTTGCTTCAGGAAATCTCTGTTACTTTCCTGCCAATCGTGATTTGGAAAATCAAAACTGTCTTCTGTTGTCAAGGAGATTCTGATATTTTTACGAAAAGCTTTAACCCTGGAGAAGCCAAGAGCATTTTATTTATCCTGGCTTTTTACGTAGATTTGAATTATTGGTTCATTTTGGGTACCAGCGATTCACAGCAGCCAAAAAATGACAATTAAAACATTAAATAACAAAGAAAATACAGAAAAAAAGCAAAAGAAAAAGAATCATCGGCCAAATTTGACAATTTTTTGTTTGTTTATTTTAGAGAGCAACAGTTACCAGTGGCAAAACAAAAATGAAAAATAAAAAAACTAAAAGTAAATAATAAAAATAAAAAATACGAAAATAATTGAAAAAACAATATCACCCATGTTTGACTTAATGTTTGGTTTTTCTGTTCCAGGCTTAAAAAAAAGGTTACAAATTAAAAACAGCAACAAAAATATTGCCCAAATTTGACTTTCTTTTATTTGTTTGTTTGTTTTAATGTGGGTAGCTGCAGTAAGAAAAAAAGAAAAAATACAAGTTAAAAAAAAAATAAATAAGAATAAAGACAAAAAAACATTGGCCAAATTGGAAAAAATTTTGTTTTTCATTTTTGGTAGTAGCAATTAACAGTGATTAAAAAAATAAAAATAAAAAAGTAATATTAAAAAAAACTTAATAACATAATAACAATAAAAAAAAGGATGCTGAATAAAATGAAAAAAATTGAAAGACAGAGAAGCATTGGCAATTAGACAATATTTAGTTTGTTCATTTTGAGTAGCAGCAAAAAAGTGATTAAAAAAATTATAATAATAAATAAACTAATTAGATAAAATATAATAATTAATTTAAAAAAAGGTTGAAAATGTTTTGTTTGTTGCTTTTTTTCTCGCCTCAATTAACATCGGTTAAAATATTACCCCAAAAAAATGTATTAATGATATAATTAAAATAATAAATTTGACACTGTGAGGTCTGTGGTTATAAAACTTTTCTAGAATTATTTTTTTTGGCCTTTTTTTGTGCAAAAAACCTAAAAGAACCTTGTAGCAACAAGCTGCCTCACCCGTGTTCAGTGGCACACAGAGAGCGCAGACTGAGGTACCAAGTGCCGGTTTGTGGGTAGGGGATCCTCAGTTTAGTTATATTAGCAGAAGCGTTGACAGAGAGGAAAAATCCAGCCGCTGATTCTGAAAATGAGCCACAAAACAACAACGGCATTAAGACTAAAGTGGTTTCACAATAAAAGAGAAAAAACAATGAAAAAATGTGGGGCTTTTGTACTCAAATTTAAACCATTAGTCTTATTCTACACACCTGATTCACATTTGAGAGATGCGTTTTCTCGCAGGAAAAGTGGCATCCCGTGGTTCAGGCAGCCGAAAACGGTGAGGTTAGCTCCTTTCACCGTAGACTGCAGGAAGAAACACAAGAAAACATCAATCATCTATAAAATCATTAACCATCTGCTGCTGTGACAGTGAGCAAACACGCTTTCCTCAGGCCTCGCCTCTGCTCTGGTACGAGAAAGTAAACGTTAAAACTGACAAAGCAGTGAAGCCGCTCTCCTCTGTCTGCCAGAGGCACACAGATGAAGACGTTGGCAGTTTATCTCCATCAAGCATCCGCTTTGCATAAGCGTGCTCACGTATTAAAAGGTTTGCAGAAGACGTGGTCCAGCTGTGGGAGCTGCAAACTTTCAAATGGGTCTTTCCCTCTCAAGCAGAAACTTCACAAACCATGACTCAGCAAATCAAAACCATTTACTTTCTGTCAAAAGGAAAATACAGAAACTTTAGGCAATTATTTATGGAATAAATATGATTTCTCTCTCCCCTCCCAAAGCACAATATAACACACATGCGGGAAGTTTGCAAAGTTGTTGATTAATGTGATGACTAAGGGACGCTTTGCCAGGTGCTGAGATTTCAGGCTTCCTAAACTCACCATCTGGCCTGTGCTCTTATGGTAAGAAGACTAAATCACGCCCACCGGCACTTTGAAACGGTTCCTCCTCCACTTTCATCTTAACTCTTCCCAGAAAGTTAGAGAGGAAGGATTGAGCAAGGAGCACTCGGGTGGAAAACTGAGGGAGCATGCTTATGTGAATCAGGAGACAGGGTGAGAGGGGTTAAAAGTTCCTAAAGATTTGATCCTTACTTTCATCAGGTTGTTATGGTCAATCTCTACAATTCTGTAAGTTTACATTTCCTAAAGTCCCACTCTGATCATGTTTAGATCTATTTTCAAAGCGTTCCCAGTGGTCTTTTAATCAAGATTTTGTCATTTTTAGCCCAAATCAAAAAACCTGTGCTGTTTTCCAGGACATAACTTCTGCAGAGAGGCAGAAGTTCATTGGAAATTTGCTTCTGAGATGCAGATGGTATGGGGTAAGGAAACTGTCAATGAGAGGAAAAAATAAAATAAAAATTATATTTATTTTTTATTATAAGTTTATTATTTTTTAAATTATAATAAGAAAAATATAATAAAGACAAAGTTGTGCACAAGGTATTAATTTGTGCACAACTTTGCAGCAAACCTATGAATACATCATTTGGTTTTACGTTTGACATGTCTGTTTTGACTACGACTCTTGCTTGTCTTGATTATGAATTTCTCCTTTTAACAAACTCAAAAATACATCACGAGGTCACAGACATATACATCGAGTCCTGAAACATCGATTCAACGGTGAGCATGCGCGTTGAGGCTCATTTATTAAACTAAAATAGAATTCAACTTTTTGGGATGTAATTGATCACAAAACTATCTTTATAACCAAAGCTCCGTTGAGAATTGAAGAAAACAGATCAGTGATCTCCGGCCGCATTTTGTGGTTATCAGGCGACAGCAGTTGATCCATGTGAACAATGCAGCAGCGGATCGATTCAGACCCAGAAGTGGTGGAAAACACCCCAAAGCAAGAATCAAACATACCGCTCAACTATTAGGTATAAAAAAAAACATGATAAAAACTTGATCATAAGAGGATAACGAAACAAAAACAGCTAAGCTAACTCGGAGCTAAAGTATGCTAACTGGCATTCGAATGTTGTGGCAGTACAAAACATAAATAAATAATAAAGTCAGTAAAATCAAAATAACCAACTTCCTTTCTTAAACCACAACATTCCTTTCTGGGTCGCGGCGCTGCCTAATATGTGGGATGCCTGATGCTCTTTTTTGTTCTCCCACCACA
Source organism: Adrianichthys oophorus (assembly GCA_036245035.1). NCBI lineage: Eukaryota > Metazoa > Chordata > Actinopteri > Beloniformes > Adrianichthyidae > Adrianichthys > Adrianichthys oophorus. Next base: position 21,344,513 of record BSAI01000189.1, on the reverse strand, counting down.
TTTGGGTTTGTTGCATTGTTTATGCGGAGAAATTCATATTCAAGACAAGCAAGAGTTGTATTCAGAACAAAGAGAAATTGCATTCAAAACAGACATGTCAAACATAAAAATAAAGGCTGTATTCATATTTTTCTGAAAATAATTAATTAGGACATAACTTTGTCTTTATGAATACGTTTCTTATTGACAGTTTGACATAATTAGATCATTTTGGGGTTTTGAAGAAACATTATCTTAACAAATAGAAATTTAAAAAAACATAACTTTCTGTGCTGTTTTATCAAATTACTGTTTTGTATTTAGTGTTTGTGATTTTTTTATTTTTCTTTTCAATTAAAAGTTTCCAAACTTTTAATTGAAATGATGAATGATGAATTAATTAATGATCATGTTTTAGGCGTTTGCCATTAGGCAACCAGTAATTAGCATTAATGAATTATTTCCAGTTTCAGATTCTAAAGACAGACTTTACTTTGTTATCAATTAATCATTTGCTGTTTATAATGGGACATTGACTGTCATAATTATTTCAAGACCATTTGATCAAGAGTTCAAAACAATTTAAATGAAGAGCTACAAAGTCATTTTAGAAAAAAACTTCTTCTTTCATCTTCAGGGAGCTTTATATGTGTGTAATGTTTTTTATAATAGTTTTATACTATCCAGTATTACCCCGATGAACCAGGTTTCCTACTACAAGATTTGTTAAAACGCAATATGTTAAGAAAAAAAAATGGCCAATTTCTATTTTCAAAGGAAAATCTAAACAAAAATGGGTTTTTCCAGTAAAATATCTTCAAGCAGACAAATAAAAACTTTCAAGAGGATACACATTTCTGTTTGGCTAAAGACAGTAACTCACTTAGGACAAAAAGTCTTTTTTTGTCGTTGTTTCTTCCGGGTACAGTTTTTAAACTTGCAGAGAGCAACTAGAAAAAAAAACGAATTTAAATTAAAGTCACAAAAATATCTAATCTGTTTTAATCTAGATTACATAAATTTAAAATAAGGCTGGTCTATGTCTTACAAAGATTTTAATTCCGAGCATTTTTTTCCCACTTTAACCCTGATATCTTGACAAAGAGGAAATTTAGCGTTTTGCAATTTCTTGTTCTGTTTTTATCTGGTGTAAACTTCCTGGTTCACCAGGAAACAAGATATTAAGGAAATGGCATGATTTAAAGATCCAAATGATTATATTGTGATATATGAATGAATGTGAAATCTACAAATTTAACAAAACTGTCCCTGTCTATTTAAGGTGGAATTAAGATGTCACAGATAAGTCCTGGATGCCTCGGTCTTCTCCGTCTGTTAATCTACAGCTTGTATGCACATGTGATGCTTTTCAAGAAACACATTTTAGTTTCTTGTTTTGGTTCCAGGTCTATTATGAGTTTACAAAGAACTTATTTTACTTAACCTTCGTGCATGTAAAACGCGGTTGTGAGCTTTGCAGCACAAATTTTATAAAATGTTTGGATTTTTATGCCAAATCCATTTTAAAACTTGAAGTTACAATGAGAAAAGCAAAACAAAAACAAAAAAAAAGTATCTTGGGTAAAAACATGAATAAACATGCATAATAAACATGCACTGAAAAGCATTAAAGCAATTTTAAGAAAAGCAGCTGTACGTCAGTTATGACCAGATTAAAAAAGTTTAAATGAATGCCAATTCATTTCTGTTTTCTGGGGCTGTGGCTCTGCAAGATTTCCCAGGAGTTATGATGTTGACATGATCAAGGCGCACAAACACAACACAATCTGCTGCAGCCTCATGCACTAAGCCAACATGTGCTCTGAGAGCTGCACATATTGGATCTCAAATAAACTTCATTATGGATCCATTTTAGAACTGAATTCTGAAATTACTTAATCTTATTGTGATTTAAGTTTATGCCTCAATTTATGAACAAAATGGACCTTTTTTTCTTATTGTCTCAGTGAAAATAAGAAAAACATCATAAAGTTCAGGAGGCCTGAGCAGACTGCTTTCCCATTCAGCAGAGCGGCCCTCTGTCTGGTGGCGAGCTCCTCTCCCAGGAGCCGACATAGTGAGCGTGTCCACTACAGCTCCATAGCTCCTGCGACAGACTCTCTAGAGTGTACCCGCCTTCGCCCAACAGTAACCGGGACGGGATCTGGAAACTCTGCTGCCCAGAAAGGGATACGGCGGGTTAAGAAAATGAATGGAAGTTCATGAGAACAATGGATCGATCCACCATATTGGATATTTTCTACCCGCTGTCACAGAAAAAATTAAAGTGACCGAATTTGAGTCCATGACTGTTTGAGTTTAGTGTTTTTATTTTAATTCGCACCGCAGAACCTCAATCCCCGTCTAAACCATTGACTTTACATTGAAATTGTCCGCCTCCGCTGCGTGAATTGTGTTTGGTGTGAATACACCTTTAAATGCTCCAATCAGGACATATCTTTGTAAGAGATCTAAAAATCTTCTTTACTTACAAAAACACACTCTCTCCTGCAGGAGGATGAGCATGTGTTTTAACTTCTCTAATTCAATTGTTTCTGATTTTATTTTCACAAGTGTTCATGTCACTATTATTCCCTAAAAATCAAGTCAGACAGGACACTTCATCAGTCTCTCAAGCAGCTGGACAAGTGGCTACACTGTGATCTGCAGCTTTTCTTCTCCACCATTAGAAAGAAAAAAACAAAATAAACAGAACTAAATGTGAGATCTTTATTGTTACAATTTATTCTGATTGTAAGTGTCAGCACTGATAACTTAATGATTATGCTGCTGTTTCGATCAGAAACAGCTCTAGCTCTAGGACGACGTCGTGAAATGGGCGGGACCGACAAGGAGCAAAAGACGGTGCCTCAGAGATCAAGCCGTTTTACTTCCAGGTATGAAACGAGTCCACAAAAATAACTCATATTTCATAAATAATTTGATTTTTAGTGTCCCAAAACTAATATATGATCATATTTATGGACATGTTTTGCTCTGAAAGGCTTAAGAAAATCATGGTATGGCCCCTTTAAAGTTTATTTATGTTATACTTCAAATAAAAATTCTTTTCTACTCTCAATTCATATAGAAAGCTTTTACGTAAAAGTTATGATTTAAAAAATCCCCCGTAACTAAACAAGAAAAACAAGAATAGTCTTGTTGAATTATAGAGATTCATCTGCATAGAATTAGATTTTATTACACAAAATGATTAAACAGAAACAGACCTATTGTGTTAAACTGTCTGGATTCTGTCTTTGAGAGAGACACAAAAAAAAGGGATCTATCTTGATCAGACAAGCAACCATCAAACAAATGATCTCAGTGGAAGAAATCCAGGGTTCTTTTGTGGAGGCGGGCAACCCTTACAGAAGGATCAACATCAGTTCAGCACTCCACCAGTCACACCTTTACGCTAGATTAGACAGACAGAAGCCATTCATCACTAAGAGACAGCCTGCTGGGCAAACTCCTGTGATCTGATGAAACAAAGATTGGACTCTCCAACCAGGAGAGCAGCGAACGTGGATGAAACCAGGTAAAAGGAAAGCTGAAAGTCAGCTCAAGCTGGGCGTGCTGAGAGAAAATCCATATGATAGCATCAATAGTAAATGCTGCACAACATTAAATGTTTATATTTCAATCTAAATGCTGAAATCCTTTGTGCTGTGTTCACAAATGTGTCTCAGAAAAAGCTTTTTTGTTTATTTTTGATCAAACGACACTGTATTGTTGACTCAGTCTGGCAGCATTCAAACTCTGTAACCATTAGTAATACCTTCACAAAAATAAAGCTTTGTGCTTAGCAAAAATATGCTCTTTTTAATTGAAAGAATATCACCTTTTCTTCCCTTTGTGCTTCTGAAAACACCAGAACGACGGCGCCCTACGTTCAGCCAAAGGGAGATGACGGTTCAGAGGAAACAATCATCAGGAACCTTCTCTCCTGGAGTGACCCAAAAGAACCTGAACATGAAGCGAGTATTTCTGACAGCTGAAACGGCTGCAAACTAACACTCCCGATCCGGTCCGGCTCAGCGCGCATGTTTCTGCCAGGAGGACTTAGAGAAACTTTCACGGAAAAGCTGAGAGAACTTTCAGGATCAAAGAAGACCTAATTGCTGCTAAAGGTATTTCAGCTCTTCACTACAAAGTCAAGGTTTGGAAACACCTGTTTATATATATATATATATTTGTTTTGTTCAAATGTGGATAAATGGGGGATTAGTTAAAACTTGTCATTTCTCAAAATAAAGAAACTTGTTGATGCATTTCTTAAAATTGAAGAAACGTTTTTTTCTGACAAGTTTCGCGTCTTTTCCTGGTGTCTTATAAGACAGAGAAGCACATAAAACACACATTAAAACTCAGCCACACCGTCAAAAGTATGACATTATTAAAAAGTATTTTTATGCACAAGGCATTTCTTCAGAGACCTTTAAAAGACGGCACTGAAGCAATTAAATCTATACACTTCCACCTGAGGTTTATGCAGAAATAAAAGCCACATGCATTGCCTTCAAACCCCGTGCACGAGAATGATGAAAAGCAGACGAGGAGCTCCGGCGTTTGTCTCCCGAAAGGCTTGCAAATCTGACAGAGTCTCCCACTGGCAACGTGAGTGTACGGCGCTGCCCATGACAAGCAAATGACAGATCATCACTGAGGTGGGGGATGCTGGGGTGGGGGGTGTCAGGCTGTAATATACCCTGACAGTCTCTCAGAAGAATACATCTCACAGCGTATGGAACAATCACACACAGCAGTTTCATCACAACCTTAACTCTGGGTGACTTCTGCAGAATTTGAATCTGAAAAAGCAGCTTGTTTATACATGCACTGACGGAGTGTGTGTGTGTGTGTGTGTGTGTGTGTGTGTGTGTGTGTGTGTGTG
>BSAI01000189.1:21287953-21331865 GCA_036245035.1 Adrianichthys oophorus | reverse complement strand
AGACTAATTCTTGCAGGTTTATTGTTCCATAAGAAGCTGGATATGGCAGAGTCTAATGTTTTGAACCATTTTAGTGGTGGTTGTGTGGGGATCATTGAGAAGAGATAATTAACTTTGGGTAAAATGTTCATTTTTACTGTGGCTATCTTACCCATGAGTGACAGAGGCAGGTTGACCCAGCGGGTTAGATCATCCTGTATACTTTTCAGTAATGGGGTGTAGTTTAGTTGCACCAGTTCTGATAGTTTCGGGGAGAAATAAATACCTAGATATTTGATATTGCCTGATTTGACTGGTATTGAGATTGTTTGCTCAACATTACCATTCAGTGACAATAAAACGGATTTGTTCCAGTTAATTGAGTAGTCTGAGATAGAGGAAAATTCATTAATAATTGCGCCTCATTCTGCACACAGAGATCTGAAAGAAGAGGTGACGGGGTGTCATTTCATTTAAAGACGGAAAGCTTTAATATGATTTCTCCCGTATTAAATAAATGACCATTTACATGTTGTGGCGACTCAATTTCTGGTCTAAGTTGTACTTTGATGCTTTAGGGTGAGCGGCAGCTGCTTTCTTGGAGCAAAGAATGATAAAATAAAGAAGTAAACTGTATGGAAACAGTTGAAACAGGACTGTAGATGAAAAGCCGCTTGACAGAGACAGATCACAGCTGTCATTCAAACTCTGCCTGACAAAGGGCCAATTTGACCTTAACATCATTAAATAACAAAAAAAGGCTGATGACAGCGAATTATTTTTTTCCTCCAAACATCTACAATTTGCGTATTTTTGCTGTGACATTTCTGGAAGTGCGGCATTTTGCCTTCTTCACAGGTTTGATCATCTATTTCATGTCTTTGTGTTGAGCAGAGATGAAGGATGTTGCTTATCTTGGAGTCCTGTGAAAGGCAAAGGCTGCGTGGAGGAGGCTGCAGGTCAACAAGTGCAAACCTGACAGCTTTAAAAACAGGGTTAAAATAGTCAATACCTTTTATTGCTAGCATTTCTTTATAAATGTAGTATTCTTTGCGATGTTTCCAGGCTGGTGGGATGCCTTGACCAGCTAGTCCTCTGAATGCAGAGATAAAACTGACTTTGTTCTCTAAAAGACTGCAAAGAGGAAATGCTTCCCGAAATGCCAGCACTTTCTTCTGAACTAAAGAGTCAAAGATTTTCTCCTAATGCTTCATCCTCATCTCATTTCAGCCCTGCCAGGCTTGATTTCTATTAGAATTGAAAGATTTTAAAGCCTGTCTGTTAGCGTGTAGCTTCCCGGCTCCCCACAGACCTCCGGGGCGACTGCAGGTGCATTTCTAATGCCGTGGCTCTCCGATCAAATCCCGCTTTCCCAATGCTCGCATTTTTCTCTTGAACTCAAATGAAGACGCTTGTCTGTAGCCTAAACCGCGGCGCTAGTTTGGTTGTGAACTTTTTTTCCGTTCCCAAAGTCCACCACCATACGTCCATTAATATTTAGCAGTCGGCTGCAGCTGAGCCAGACGGTTTGTGAGACCAATTAATCACCCCTGTGAGCTGGGAATTTTCTCTTCACAAACTGCTCCATATTTACTCCCCTGATTACTATCTGATTTCATGCAGCGGAGGAGCATGTGGTGCATAAAGAGTGAGAAAAGCACAATCATGTCCAGCATCCTGCACCCGTTTATCTTTAAAGGCGGAGTATCGGGATTTTTCAGACAAATATTTAGCTTTATCGTCACAACAAACATAATGTCAAGGTCGAATTCATTTTGAAGTGTGTCCTGAGCAGTCAATTCCCTGAAACTACGAAGATGCTAAAGATGGTTGGCTAACTCAGCATTCACATGGTGAAACTGGTAAATGTTTCTGCTGTGCTGCTTTGGCTACAGTCACAAAAACAACTGCCGCCGTGCGATGAGGAGGCACTGGACTTCTCTGGGAAATAAAACAAAAGGCTCCAAAGCAAACAGCTGCTGGGATTTTTTGGGCGTTTAAATCTGCAAACAGGTTACTTTTTCTTCTGAAAATATGCTTACAGGGTTCACAAAGAGAGAAGACGATGAAAAGAATGATGAAAATAAAAGATAGGGTTTAAATCTGTGGTTCCCAACCTTTTCAGGCCATGGAAAGGCCTCAACCCATAGCTGTCAAAGAGGAGTCAGACGCCAACTTCCCCCCACATCTGACTAATGAGATGCTAAAGCAAAATACAAAGAAAACGGTTACTAAAACTGTTCATTTCTAAATAATAATAATGTGAACTTTATTAGCAGCATCCTAATAACGTTAGACAGCCAGTTGCCGAACATTATGCATTCTAATTATTTTTTATGGTTTGTGAAAACAAATGTCACAATAAATCCATATTTGAAGTACAGACTCCTGGTTTTTGTCGGTTGAATGCAGCTTTCTTCTATTTTGAAGTCAAAAGCTCGTCTTCTGTTTCCTCACTGACTCTTTTCTGCAAAAAAAAAAACTTTCCAAAAACGATTTTTTTATAACTTTGCCAGCTTGGGGGGTTTCCATTTTGCAGTCGGTGTGGCCGCTTTCAGGGCACAGCGGGTGGATTTTCAACACGTGACCGAGCGACTTGACACGCATCAAGAGTGAGTCGGATGTGGTTGTGGGGAGAATCCAGTGGTTTTTCTGAATAAAACTTCCGTCAGAACCAGATTATAAATAAAACAGCAAAATGTAGGTTGTGAAATTCTTTTTGTCTGCAGACCGGTACCAACTGCTTTAAATCACCATAATTATGCCTATTTAAATGAAACTCTGAAATCATATAAAAGGCAGTCAAGCCAGCATCTCACTCCTGTTAGGTTCTGTGAACTCACCGTGTTCAACTTGAGCTCCATGTTGAGGACTCCTCCACTGTCTAAAACCGGCATCAGGTTGATGGCAAACACAGCAGCTCTGTCTGGTGGAATCGATATATTCGGACCAAAAAAGATGTAGAAGTGCACAGAGAAAGTGTCCAGCTCATTGCGCAGCGTCGGACGGATGGGCCAGCACTTATTAGTGTCTGCAGTGGGGGCGAGGTAAATGATGCTGTCCTCTGAGGTGTGGAGGTGACTGGTGTTGTGAGACAGGCCCGGCAGGCCAGCCATCAGCAGCGTCTCCGACAGAGAGAAGCCCATCGCCGTTCCAAAAGACTGAGGCATGTTCATGGAGGAGCTGGGCTGCGCTCTGTCCTTCGACACACTGGGTCTGGAGCAATCTGTTCATGCAAAGAAAGATCAGACGTCAGAGCAACATATTCAAACCGGTTCTTGCAAAATGCAAAAAAAAAAAAAACATAGAAAATGTCAACCCGACTGGTTAAAAGGAAGTATTTGATTTCCCTTTTACCTATGCTCAGCAAGCATGTTAGATAATATCACCTTCAGTCGGTTTCCATAACAAACACTGCCAGATCTGGAGCTGCACACAGCTTCCTAATGAGATAAAGATTCACTGTAATTGCAAAAAGTACGCTTTCCCTCAGCACAAGGCGAGCTCAGTGCGAAACAGGCATTGACGGCAACTCGTGGAGGACCATCAAATACCACCAATCCTCGAGGGAAAATTCCTCGTCATTGGATTTCCTTGCTGAGCCTCATTTGGGGGAAAAGTTGCCTTTAAAAGGCTGGGAAGCATTGTGGCGTGTCTGCAGGCGCGTGAAGCAAAAATACAGCACGTTTGAGACTTTTGAATAAGTAAAGAAAGTGTGAAATCATTACAACTCATATGCAAAATGCAGGAGGTGCAAGAGCAAATGAATGGCTGGGTGGTGAGGGGAGTCTGTTTTCAAGTCTCTCAATTTTGCTTTGATCTACAGGCTGCAGGTTGCATTAGCAAATAAAATAACTGGTAAATTGCATCCGAGTTACAAAGCACTGCATCACAAGTTGGTCTGAACTCAGATAAAGCCGCACGCTTCCATCAACAATAACCAATGCTATCAAGTGAGCGTGAAAGGTGAGAACTTCAGATGGTCTCCTTTGTGAACTGGAGGTGTTCTTCAATTCACATCCACAAAAGGTCAAGTTAGATCTGCCTCGCAGGCAGAAGGAGTGACAGAGTGTGAATAATTAGTGTCTGTGTTGCCATGGTGACAAAGTGCACTGTGCAGCGTGGAACAGAGGGAGAGGATTGCTACATGGGAGTGAACTTCCCACAGATTTGTGAGCCATCCCCGTGGAGAGAGCAGGGAGAATATCTCCACTGTCCACGACCCAAAAGCAGCATGTAGCACTCAGGCGTGGAACAACTGGCCTCTTAGAGATCCCCTATGAATCCCTTCAGTTTGGGCTTTTCTTCAAGCGAGCCTCTTCTGAACAGTTGAACAGTAATGGGCCTTTCACATCAAAACACACGTCAGAAAGGTCCGCCCCTGCCTTATAGTTCCTTTAAAAACATCGTGTACCATTTAAGAGCCGTCTGGGATTGTTTGCTCTGATGTGAAAAATACTTTAAAACATTGGTTTCCAAGGCAACAACAATTGGTGACAGAATAACTAAAAAAAAAAAGCCAAATTAAACCGAAAAACAAGATGTATCTCGAAAAATGAAAGAATCTAAGAAAACATTCTTTAAACTCAGATGCTTTAACATTCTTGATTATTGTAGCAGTAAAATAAAAAGGTTTTCTTGGGTCTTTACAACTCTGTTGCATCACCTCCTCCTTGAAGATTGGAGGTTATTGTAACTCCGAACATCAGCAGCCGAAGAAAAGACTGGAATGCTTTTTCCGTTCTTGCCTGACAAAGGATTCCAGCGGCTCAACGGTTCTGAGCTTCACCGGCGTCATTGTAATTCACCAAGAGTCGAACATGTTAAGAAGATCAAAAATCGACTTGAACAGCAGTTCTATGATATTAATAGCAGATACCAGTTTGAAGAAGAAACCGTGCAGAAGCAGAAAATTGTGTTTGTAGGTAAATTTTTTACAAATGCGAACGTCCTCCTTTACATGCGCACTCGCCACATCCCATGAGCCTTTTCTTCTGCTTTGTTCGTTCATTTGATTATTTGTCTTTGCAAAGTGAAAGTTTCACCTGAATTCTGACTGATATTTATTTTCCAAGTTGCTCCTTTGTTGCAGTCATTCTCACAGCTGAATGGAAATGATGTAGAAAAGGAATTTAGCTTCTCATCTCTTGGTTTTTAAATAAAGTGATTGTAAAAAAAATAAATAAATAAAAACGTGGACAATATTGGGTATTTTCTAACTTCTTCAATAAGATTTAAGATGGAAACTGCAGATCGAGTGTTTGTTTCTAAAATATTGTAATAAACAACAAACATAATTTCAAAACAGTGTTTGATGAAAAAAAAAAAAAACAGCATTTTGAGCTGCAGAGCACTTGAAACCATCTGTCAAGCACAATGATTATTTTTGCATCAGTGTGGCAGTTTTGTGTGAGAAAAATGTGGCACTGAAACAATGTTTCATGCCTAAAAGGCTTTCTTTTCCACAACCGAACCGGTCCAAAGGAACCTAATGGGATTTTATGTTCCAATCTTCATCAACCTTGGTGAAGTGTTTAATTATTTACTTCATTATTTTTCAGTAAACTTGTAAATTTGTTTTTTTTTTCTTTCACTTCTTTTAACTTAACTCTTATAAAAAAGGAAAACAACCAATAATATACTTGTTTAATCTAAGAACTGACATGTTTATGAAACATGTAAGTAGGACAAATTCAAAAAGTAAGAGACTAAAATGGGTTAGGGAGGGATGGATGAGTTCATTTGAAAAGATGTCGTGTTAATACTGTTTTGCGCTTGTTTGGGAGGAACAGATTACATAAAAATGCTTTTCTTCTACTGTTTGTTCAAGCCTAAAAGAAAGGTTAGTGATATTGTACATTGTTTTTCTTTGTTTTTCAAACGGGAAACAATAAATAAAGAAATGACCGTCCTAATACATCAATTCCAAAAGCTTTTTTCCTGGTTTCACTTTTGTTAATTTGTTAATCACTTGTGCTGACCTGTGACTTGCACTCCGATGCGAAAGTAGACGTCAGAGTTGCTGAGATATCTTTCCACCAGGATGTAGTACCATTGCTCCCAAGCAGGAACCAGGGAGACTAATTCACAGGGGCTCCATTCCCTGCAGTCGAGCGCACTTGAGTTATGCACCGGCGGCGCCCGCGCCCTTATCTTCAGCACAACAGGGCAGCTGTCGCTACTTTTGTTCTTGGTGCTGCAGTTTACCAGCTGGACCTTCACCTTTGAAATATAATTGGGGATAAACACCCTACAAAGACACACACAGACACAATTCACAAACACAACATTTCAGACATTTTTTATAAATGTTTTATCTAAAAAAAATGACTTTACATCAACAAACTTTAAATACATTTTTAAATGTTGCCTTTGTTTTAAAACTTGAGACCATTCTCAAAAGCAAAGAGACATTGAGACAGCAGAGTTATACAAAGAATCAAATAAAAGCAAACTGGATCTGATAAAAGTTAAAAGACCCACTCCAATTCCCAAAGCGTTCCCAGTGGTCTTTTAATTAGGATTGTGCCATTATTAGCCAAAATCCAAAAACTGTTTTTGCCGGTTTGAACGAGGAAATGTGAAGACGCACATGGATCTAGTCGTCTACAAGTGAACACATCAGGATGGAGGGGAGCAGGGAGCTTGTGGCCAGCCCAGCGTATTTTCTACGTCACAAATGATCTCTTTTTCAAAATGCTTTGTTTTTGTCTGCTCCTGATTCCCAATGATGTTGAAAAATAAGTTTTACTCAGAAATGCAGGTTTGAGCGTAATTTCCTACAAATATGTCCTTCATCATCAGAAAAACACCAGAAACTGAAGTGGGTCTTTCAAGAAGCCGCTGATGAAATGCTATTTTTCTCACTTGTAGAGAGCTGATCTGTTATGGACCGGAATCATTTGGTCAATGAAGTATCCAGGATAAAGCACAGAAATCCAGTGAAGCCTCTGGACAATGAGCTGAGGTTGGAACAGATACTGGCATTCCTCCGACAGACCCTGAAAGGAAATCACAGCTGCGGTTTTTTCCAGTTAACTCAAGACTTCTTTAAAGCTGGCCAAGCAAACACGTGGTTTCTTTTAGACCGGCTGCAAAATTCCTAATGGATTAATTCCCCTGGATTAATACGGCTCCGGCCCCCTCTCAGCGTTGCATGTCGCCGCTCTTTCATGGCTCTGAACCATTAACGCTGTGAGATGAGCCGAGCCGCCACAAAGCCGGGGGAGCGTGCATTGTTTCTACACATGGTTTGCTGTAGAATGTGTTGGTGAAGAGAAAATAAGCACCTGATTCCTAAAGACAGGTGTGAAAGCCAAATTAGGTCCTTCATTCCTGTCGGGCCATGTGTGACCCCCTCCTTGATTGAGCAGCAATTACAGTGGCGTGTCATTAGTCAGAGAGCTGCCAGGGTGACCCTTTGATTTATTACAGCCTTTTGCTGTGACGGGTGTCGTGTCAAGCAAGTTATGTTTTAATTAAAAGTCGTTCATTCTAGGTTTTGAAGGCTGCTGCTTTTTTACTGTACGGTGGCTTAACTTCTGCTTCACGATCACCCCCCGAGCCTGACGCTGGTCCAAAAACAGGACGTGTCTTATGGAGCACGTCATCACAGCTAGAAGGGCTACATGTATGATCTCAGTCAGAGGTAGAATGAGGCGCCATCACCTCAAAAAGAAGAAAAATGTACTTTGTCTGGAAATCTACCGAAAACAAAGAAAAGCAAACACTAATTCTACAATTAATAATGATTGCTGCCAAACTCGATATTATCCACGTGTGTAGAATATTGAATACATGCAAATATGTCTGTTTATTATGTTTATATAATTTATAATATGTAAATTATGTTGTTCACTGATTCCACAGGTGGTTTGGTAGATTTTTAAGACACAGGACCTTCCTGACACAACCCTGTCTTTTATCCAGGCTGGGGACTGGCACAGGGAGACCCCCTGATGACTACATAGTTAGGCAGTCGCATGAAGGGTCTTGGCTAAGCACCCACACAGGATTCAGCTAATTTGCCATCCGGGAAGCAAAGCCTGGATTCCTGCATGCCAGCCCTACTTGACATTTCATTTAGGTTTCTATAAATTCATTTTATTTTTTGACATTTTATTTTTTTACAGAATCCGGAAAAGGCAGGGACTGAAGCCATGCTGGATATAATCATCCGATCAGCGACATCTTATGGCACCTACCTTTTTACGGTTTCTCATTGTATTTCGTTTTTGTAACATTTCATTTTGTTTTGTAGAAATAACTTTTGCTTTCCAAAATGTTTTTGTCATTTTTGTTTTTTCCTTTTTGGTTTCAGGAATTTTGTTTTGCTCTTCTTCCAAACCTTTTTGCCTAGAGGAATTTGTTGATATGATTTGGACTTCAGGGCCACCGTAATTTTTCCTTATTTAGAAATTGTTTGAAATTTTAAAAAATCAATCAATTAATTAGGTAATAACTCATATGAATATTTTCCTAAAAGTAACTGTGCAAACATTAGCAAAAAATGAGCCTGTACAGTTTTATTAAACTTTAACGCAGGCTTTATTTTTGTTTAAAGATACCACACTAAGATAAAGCATTTGCTGTGTGTTATATTCATATATATTCACTCATTTCCTGTTTAATCTCAGATTTGTAGAGTTATTAAAGCCTCTAAAATTCCATATGAGTCATAAAAACTCCCTAAAGTAATCCTGAATAATTGCATTTTCCTGGCTGCTTATACGTCCACAGAGGTTGAGCGATTTTCAGGGTCAGCTCTGGGGTATGCAGCCAGTTTCTGTCTGTTAGGTCCATCTGAGGAATATCGTGCAATCCGACGCAACAGCACAGCAATAAAGGAAACCTTGGAAGGCGCAGCTTTGTTGGATTCTGTGAATTTGGGTTTGGTATCGTTAACTGACTGGACTGTGCTTGAAAAGCTGACATAAGTTTGGGAACCGAATCGATAAAAGTGTGAAAACGTTCATCTGGCTGCAGCTTGTGGAGCCTGGGAGGATAGACGGCAGCACGGCGAGGACGACCTCCAACATACAAAGGAAACAATCAAAAACCTCAGCGTGGACTTTAATTGACTTTTTTAAAGCTACAACTCAATTTCTAAAATGTTTCACATTTTAAACTAAAGGGAAACAAACTGTTTTATAATCCTGCTGGAGGCCTTGACAGGAAATAATTTGCCTGCTCTGAATAAATGTTTCAGGGAAAGCCTTAAAGCAGAGTGTGGAGCAAAAACGTTTCAAATATATTTTTTAAAACACTTAAACCAATGTTTGATTTGCTGAATGCACAATGCAATAATAAATGCTTTTTCACAGGGTAAAGCAACTTCAAGTTTGATAGTTTTCAAGTTTATTTTTGCTCAAAAAAAACTTTCAAAAGAAGGCATTTCACCGCAGTAAAGACGAAGTCGTCTGTTACTTTCCAGCTGCTGAATCTCACATAGAATTTCACTTTCTCATTGCATTTTCCCACTTGTGACGTTTCCATTTAAATCTTCTCATTTGCTTAAAAAAAATCGCTTTATAAAGAAGAGTCTGCTGCCGCCATATACTGAGTAGAAGCAGCAAGTGTCTATTCTTTCACAGCTTCTGTTCCTGGAACCACAAAGAAAACCCAGACCTCTACGCTCCACGTCAACGACAACTTCTGATGATATTTTTGATTGTTGTGTAGTCTCCGTGCACTTTTGCCAGCCAGTGAAAACCACAAAAGAAGCACAACAGAGCACGCTGCCAGCCACAAATAAATAGCCTGAAATGGAAATCAGCAGGTGTTTATGCAGCCAAATATGAGAACATGATGAGATGAAGAAAAACTCTCTGACACTGTTCTGCCTCTTTAGGCTTTGCAGCACGAGCAGGAATACCAATCCCACCAACTACTTACAACATATTTATTACATTCCTTTTTCCATCCGTAAAGCGGAATTAAGCAACCGTGCAACAATATATATATATATATATACATATATATATATATATATATATGAAGGACTAGATCCCATTAAAGTTATGTTTCCAGTCAGCGCCGGTGATTGATGGACGTAGCAGTAACTCAGGCGTTTAATTTGCTGCTTTATGCGGCTGGCGTTAGAAGGCTTCTGCTTTTTTTCTTTGCCGTTTATCTGCACAGCTGCAGAGATGGCAATATTGGTCGAGTGGGTCAATATCAAGGCAGATTTATTCACATAATGTGTTTGCAGGTGGAGCTCTAAGAGGTCGTTTAGGTGGTTTAAATACTCGGGCTCACCTTGACGGAGATCTTGCCTTCATCCTTGGGTAAATGAGCCGCCAGGAACCAGTCTCCAGGGAGGGGGCTGGTCACGTTGAACGCTCCTGTTGTGCGGTTTGGCAGCGTCCAGGTCAGAGTCAGAGCGAAGGACCCTGGGACGACCGTATCCCGAGGGAAGCGGGTGTACAGAGGATTAATTACTGGGGGAGCCCCTGACCTGAAGTACCTGTTATGCAAAAATAGCAGGCCTTTTCATCAAAAGCTGGCCCAACGTAAAAATAAACGGCAAAAAAATCTGAAAAAAACGGTCATGTCTGTCCTTTAAATCAGAAGGGTGTAAACAGACCTTATGACAAACCACAGAGCAGTTGAATTCAAAGAAATAAGAACCAGATCCATGTGGTTTTTAGAAGAAACAGTTTCCTTGGTAACAAAGGTTTTTTATGTTAGCCACGCCCACATTTTTAGTATGTTCAAAACATATGTTCAAAACGTAAGGCAATGATTCATGCATTACATTTTCACAATATCCCGGTTAAAAATCTGCGGGCAACGGGGGAACGCCACGCAAGCTCACTACGATCACATCGTTTAAAAGTTTGAAAACCAACATTTTTTAATGAGTGGCGTGATCAAGATGCCAAGGAGGAGTCAAAATCTGTTGCTGGTACTAAAGGGGATTTTTTTTTTAATTCAAGATGGCAACCTTTTGTCAAGGTCAAAGGTCAACGGAACTTCGGTTGTGGTTGTAGACTTTAACCTGGGGGCATGTGTGTGAAATTTCGTGAAGACTGCTCAGACAAAAGTTTTCCTCTTGTGAATAATAATCTTAAAAATGGGTTTGGATCTACCCGACACGTGTGTTGTGGATTCATTCAGTCCAGGACTGCTGTGGGACAGAAATATTAAATCCTGTGGTTATAATGAGCTTTTCTAAAACCGACCCATCTGCTAAAAGCCTTGTTTGGATCTGTAAATTCTCCTTTGAAATATAAGTCAATAAAAACCTGTATTTTAAGGCGAGACATCTTAAAATAGCTCAGAGATGCAGTCAGTCTCTGCGTTTCACCGTCTTACACTGTCACGTTGCGGTTGGGGCAGCTGTCCCCAAACGTGCCCCCCTGTTCCTTGAAGGTAATGAGGTTCCATACGGCCATCATGGTGTCGTCAGGCACATTGAAGTGGAACAGTTCCACACTGGCGAAGGAGTTGAAAGCATTCAGTTTACGAGGCGTGCGGGTGAAGTATTCAGTCACAAAAAGGCAATCTGTGGAGACAAAAGCCAAATAAAGGTTTTCCCAAATGATTTTTTTGGATGTAAAATACATTTTTTATACTTTTATTGAAAAAAACGACTTTTTATAAAGAATTGAATGAGTGGAGCTTTATTTAAATAGCACTTTCCTTTAGGTGTACCAAAGTGCTTCAAAATAAAAGTTTCGAATTAGGCAAATTAAGAATGAAATAAAAAAGGCATCAAATTACAAAAAGCAGTCAGCCATAGAAAACATAAAAGATAAATAAGCATGCAATCAAACAAATAAAAGAAAATAAAGGGCCACCAACTACTGAGCATTAAAAACAATTTTAAAAAGGTACGTTTTTTTTTTTAATAAGCATGACAGACTTTACACTGATGGTGCCAATATGCTTTGAGACACAAATTCTGTGTTTGATTTGTTGTATTTTTCCATGTTTTGTCAATGTGTATGATTATTGGGATAAGTTTAAGTTTATCACTTTATCATTCTACAGGAAAGCCCTCAAAAAGAGTTATCACGGTGAAATAATTCATTATCTTCCCAATAAAAAGGTACAAAACACTGACGTTATCGCACATATTCTTTGTTTTGTTTACTAATGATTTGTATTAATGTCACCAGATTCCTTCACTGATCTTTAAAATTGTTGCAAACTTTAGTTTCATTTGAGGTCATTGTTCCAAAAACCTCTTGATACAATCTTGTCATTCAAAATGATTTATCTGGATGGGATTAATAATCTCACAGAGATGGAAATTTCGAATGTTGAGATTACTATGCTTGAGTTTGTGTTTGTAATAAACCTGGTTGAAAAAGCACTAATGAAGTGGCAAACTGACATTATTAGATGAAATTCGTTTAGTCACTTTTCCAAATTTATTGATAACCAAATTATGGTAATCTGGTTAAAGCGGGCGTGAACCTTTTGGCTTCGGTACTGACGCTCTTTCAAACAAACAGAAGTCAGTTTATTATTCAGCCAGCAGAGGATTTTGGTAGAACAAATGTTTGGGTTTTTTTATTTCTTTTTCTGCACAGTCTCATTAAGAGCTATGATCTAGAAATAAAGAAAATAATTTAAAAAATGAGTCAAAATCCTTTAGTTTCATACTATTGACAGTAAAAAATTTAAGATAAAAAACTTCAAATTTTTATGTAATTTTTGGTTCAATATTAGGAATAATATTTTAAAGTTCAATAAATGTTGACAAGACATTCCATTGCCTTTGTTTTGAAAAAAAAAAATAGATTTATGCTCTAAGAATAAGTACTTATTTTAGATTGATGTGTGTAAGACCCAAAATGCAGGAGAACGGGTTTAGTGACAGAAACTTAAAGATTTAACAAATAAACTCGAACAAGACAAAACCCACAAAAAACAAAAAGATGAGAAAGCAGATGAGCTGAAAAAAATACACTGAGGGTCACTGATAAATGAAGACAGCTGTGGATGAGCAATCTTCACCTGGTGAGACTGACCACAGAACAGCACAAAAATCCAAACGTAGAAGCCTCAAAGATTTCATACGACGGGCTAACTTCTACTAAAACCATTTTCTTATTTTTTTTCCACATTTTACTGATTACAACTTGTTTTATCTGTCACTGTAATCAAAATAAACCACAATTAGGTAAGCAAAAAGTCAAAAAAATGCAAATTAAAACTAGCAAAAAAAATCTTATTATTGGGCTGTATGACATTTAAATTCAGTTAGCCTTTTCAGCCTATTTGTCCTTTTTGAATTCCTGTGAGGAACTCATTGTTTCTCGATCGTTTTTGTTGAGTAAAACAGACTTGCTGCATGGATAGATCCTTTTTGGGATTTTCTTCTTCAGATCAGTGTTTTTACATTGTGTCAAACTGCTGACATGGGTAGCATGAAAGGTCAGCTCAGTTTGTCGTAGAAAAATCCTTTTTTCTGATTTTATTTTTTAAACATCCAGGTTTTTAATGATCACTGGACATCCACTCTTCTGGGTGCAGCTCTGTTTACTAATTTGATCACTTTTAAGCACCTTGTTAACAGAGCGTCATGGCAGCCTACTCATGACTCGCCCAAGGATTTGATCCTCAATCAAAAGCTGAGACGACGAATCAGCAGAAGACATTCCTCAAAGCGGACATCTTTATAGAGCTTTTTTTTTGGGCAAAAAGCGAAGCCCCAGTGCAGACTCTGTCCCTCTTGTCAACAGCATACATGGTGTTTCATTTCCACTCTGATAAGATCCTTTTTGAACCCATCAAATGGCCTGAAGATGATCTAAATTTGAGATCAAAGACTTTAACGCTTTTTAAAGCAGGCGAAAGAAAACCATGCATGAATGAATGCTCATTCCGTCTGCATCAAATCAAATCTTTGGACTAAATCCACCAGAGCTTCTGCATGGAAAAGCAGCTGAACAAGTGGCAGGTGTAATCTGCCACATGAGCTGGGCTGGCTTCAAGAAGGAGCAGCAGGTGGCCAAAATTCGCTGGAAACACTGTCAGTTAACTGATACAGTAAAGCGCACGACTTCTCCTGGAAAAGTGTTATAAACACAGGCGAGGCAACAGATTTTCATGGGAACACTGTGGAGGCACCTTGATGTTCCACAGAGCGGGACGGTTTTCCATTTATAACTCATTCTTGTTGTGTTTGTGGATGTCATCCACTCTTACTGTCTGTGCTCGCAACAGCGGCGGCAGTGGCGGCGACATCTCTCTTTGTTTGAGCTCGACTTCTGAGGGTGATTTTCTCACCAGCAATTTGTGCAGAATGTGTCTCAAAAATACTAGTGCTCTGAGGGTGGAGCAGAATAACAATTCAGTGTGTCCAGGACTTATAACAGTCAATCTTTTTATTGGAAATCAACAATTCCCTCTCCCAAGTCCAGCTACATCTGTGCAGAGACACTGTCATTCAAAAGCTGCATGTGTTTTTGGCTCAAAGACTTAAAAAAAAAAAGGATTTTGTTCGCTGACGAGAGTTTGTAAGAGATAAATATGCTATTTCCCAATGTCGGTGTAAAAAGAGCAAATCTTTCCACTCCACCCACCCATTCACACCAGCTCTTAGAGCTCATGCTGGCTCTCACCTACAGTATTCAAGCAACCTTGAATGCTAAAAGTGCAGGAATGGAAAGCAAATGTTTGTGGCCAAATCCCATGCAAAGCTGCCAGCGTCGACTTTCCTCTTATTCCAGATTTCCTCATGACTACCAACTGAACTAGTCTTCTCCTTTAATTTATTGTTAAATGTGACATTTGGGAATTCCCAAACTGAAATGGAAATGAGTTTGACGTGGACAGAATCTACGATCACTTAAGATATTAGGGATGTGAAGGATTGACGAAAAATGGATGTAGTATAGAGAGAAACAGAAGTTCAAAATCACAAATATATACAAAGATTATGTTGGTAGAAAAGGTATCAAATCTATCAGGAAAAAAATACTTTACTTTTTAGAATATAAGTCGCGTTTTTTGGCATAATTTGGTCAGGGGTGCGACTTTGACACAAGTGCCACTTAAAAGTTTTTTTATTCTTTTTATAAATTGAATACTTTCCCGCCAATGACCACGTGAGGGCACTGTAGGCGTGCGTTTCAGTATTTGCTACTGACAGCAATGCAGAAGAAGCGCCGCTCAGTCGATCAGTGGGTGGAGTCCACAACCAACATGGAGGAGAAGTTTTATCACATAATTACCTTCATAGGAGAAGCTGAATGTTCCCCTGAAATGTTTATTTTTTATAGATAAAATGCTAAAAAGTTCCTCTAATTTTCTTTTTTCTTTTTATTCCTTTCCTCCTCGGTCTGACGCGGGACATAAAGTGGTCAAACTGGGTCACCGAGAGACAGAAGTACCTCTGAAAGCGACCGTCATTCAGACGCAGCTCACCGTCCTGAGAGTCTCTGAATGATCTTATGAACCCAAACATAGAGACGTGTTTACCAATGCTTTTGTAGAGCTCTTTCAAATAAATTAACCTAATCTCTCAACGTTATCTGTCTTCCAAACATTGTAAATGAAATATACCCTCAGTGCTTGACAGTAGCTTCTCACACACACTTCACGAGCATCTAGTTCATGAAAACCGTTTTGGACAAGTGTCAACAAATATGAAAAAGGAGGTGGTGGACGTGAATTTGACGCTCTAATTGCGTTTGATGTAAACGCAGGATTACATTGGCCAAGTTGTTCAAAAGCATTGCACGACTTATATAGAATTTTTTTCTTCTTTATTTTGTTTTCTTTTTTTTTGCTTGCGACTTATACTTAGGAGTGACTTGTAATATGAAAAATAGGGTGATGGATTTCTGGTAAACTTGGGCAGTTTCTCTTCCTGTTTTTCTCTCTACTGTCTCTGCCTATTTATGTACATGGGATGCAAACAAAAAGGCGTGCTCCTACCAAGGTGGGTCAGTTACAAAGGGCTAAAGGTGAAAAACAGCGAAGGATTTGTGTTTTGTGTACCAAACGTATTTTTTTAGAGAACTTCAAACAATACCTAAATACATTAATACGCCACGCCTTTTTTAGCTACAAAGAACAAAACAGTCTAAAAGATCCAAAACGTCAAGTTTGATTGTTTGAAGCTGTAATGGCGAAGATAAATTCCAATAAAAAGTGTCAGTAAGAAAAAAGGTTTCTCTATTAAAAGACATTTTCATTTACAGTTTTTAATGCTAGATTGTATCCATTTATGTGAAAGAATTGGACTGTCGCCACAAAGTTAGTTATCTTTTATGTATCGATTAGTAGACAGCGTTTTGATATGTTTTGTTAATCTAATTTCAAAAATCAGGAAAAATTTCGAGAAGCTGCAATCAAACTACCTAAATGGTCAGAGATGCAGCCATGGATGAGGACTGAGCTGTTCAAGACAGGTAAAGTCAACATCCATCATATCAGGACTGACGGGTTTTGTGCAGAAATGTTTTTTTAGCTAAATGGTTTTGTTTGAACTGAACACCGTTTGTACCATTTAGAAGTCAAAATGAAACAAAAACAATAAATGTAGTTTCTTGACATAGTGGTTGTCCTGAATTACACATTGGGGAACAAACAGTGCATCGCTTTATTTGTGCTATTTTGCATGATTACTTGTAAATGACCAAGAGCTCAAACAATCAGAAAATGTAGCAGTCTTGTTTGCATTTTTTAATACACTAACAGTAAGTAAGGACCAAATAAACTTAACAGAAGATGAAGGAAATTTTTGAAAATAAACAGCCTAAGACATATTTTCAACAAAGCAGAATTCAACAGAGGACATTTTAATCCAAACAAGCCTCAGAAGTAATCCAGCAGCCACACAAAGAGGCTACATTTAATGTGGAGCTGTAAAAATGCCAAAATATATAAACATCCTGTTTTTTGCCAACTCAATAAAGACATTCATTTGAAGATAAAGGCAGCAGAGCACTTACAGGCTTTCTTAAAGCATGATTCTGGATCCAGTAATCTCTTCAAAAAGCACCTCCCTACCACTGTTTTACCCTGGTGGAGGCTTAATACAGACATAATCCTTCCTTTTTGTCATCTCAACATGACATTTATGCATGAATACTTCACACAGCTAGGTTTTTTTTTACTTTCTTTCCTTTAGAAGCTGCAAAAAGGCTCCTTTTACTGTGTCTCCCCTTTTATTACTGTATCAAACAGTAAAAGAGAAACCATCAGGATCAGAAACCATTGAATGCAACATCATATGACAATGACAGATGACAAAGTTGACATTTCTGCTCACCCTATCCTCTGCTTTATCAAGCTTATTCAGCACAGTCATTGAAATGAGAAAATGTTCTCTTTTTTTGATAAACGTGGAAAACGTCACCATGAATGCAACCAGGAATTGTTTATGAATTTGTTTTTTTACATGAACAAACGGAGTGTGCAGGTATTTCCACTGCATGGAAAGATGGTTTAATTGTTCTTCTTACAAAAAAGAAGAAAAAGTTGAAATAAAGAAAAGAAGCAACAAGTTTGCAGCATCATCAGATTGCTCCTTAGTCGGAAATGTCCACAACCAGGACTTTCTGTTCTGGAGGTTCTCATCTATTGTCCCACATGCAGCAGTGAGGATTCCTGCTCTATTGAAGCAGCACCAAAGAAAACTGTTGGATCTCCCAGAAAACTAGTCATTTGTTTCTGTTTTACCACAAATGCATTAACAAACAATAATTCCTCACAGCTTTTGACACCAACGGGACGTTCTTTCAAAAAAATTGAATGTGTTAATCACTGCTAAAGTTGGTGAGTTATCGAAACAGACCAGCTGAGTCCAACCCGTTTATCAGATGCGGCTCCGTAACTCCTCTGTTTTCTTTGCCACAAAAGCAATAATCCTGTCCAATAGGCAGAAATTTCAACCCGCAACCTTTGGCAACATCTCCCGAGTGTTTCGTGCTCCCTCCCTCAGCGCCTCCTTCTGGTGCCACACTCATTGAAGCCAGTCTGTGCCGATTAAAGGCACGAAAGGAATGTCAGGGATCCAGAAAAAAAACCCCGGAGCCGCTGCAGCCTCCGCCGCGGCGGGGAGGATTTCAGCACCCCGACAAAGGGGACAGCTCCCCGGGAATCCGCGCGGCGCACGCGCGGACGGGCAGACTCACCTCCGACAGCGCAGAGAGAGGTGTAAACAAGCAGGAGCAGCCCCGCGGGGCAGCAGCCCGAGCCCAGGCGCCCCGGCTGCCACATCGTTCCGAGCAGAGCTGGAGCCCGGCCGCAGCTTGCAGTGTCTGCACAGCTCTACATTTTTTCACGTATTTGCCAACGACCAGCTGTTTGGCCATGACGTCACTCAGACGACGACGGGACAGCGCCTCCTCTCCGGCTTTGATTTGACAGCCTCAATATGTCGGCGGCTTTCATTGGAGCTCCGGCGCTGTCAGTCGAGCGGGGGTGCGCGCGCAGGATGCAGCACGACGCGCCGTCACTTCGCGTCCGGTCCACCGCGCGCGGCGGACGGGAGAGGAGCGCGAGGCTGCGGATGTCCCCGGGGACTGCGGGCTCCTCCCCCGGGACCCGGGACAGGCGGGCGGCGGAATCAGACATCTTCATACCGCCGAGAAACTCCAGTCAAAGCAGGAAAAGTCTCACTTCCATCTTCAAAAGGTTGTTCTTGTGGTGACCCATTTTAGAAGAACTGCTGGAATGACTCTGCCAGCTTTGTTGCACTCCAAAACAAACAAACAAAACAATATAAATATATATATATATATAAATTCATTTTAGGATTTGGGTCTCCCTGTGCCGGTCCCCAGCCCGGATAAAAAGGGATGTGTCGGGAAGGTCATCTGGCGTAAAGATCTCTTCCAAAGTCGACCCCTGAGGGGACATGCCGAAAGGTTAAAAAACATAATATTTCAAAGGTTAAACAAGTTTTTCCTCTAAAAAAGACAGAAGGTCAAAGACAACATTGGCTGTAAAGTGTAAAGAATAACGATGAATATTCCTATAATCCAACCAGAACGATCTGTCCGAGCCAAAATCAAATTAAATCGACCAAAAAATGTTTCAAAATGAGAGAAGTCGATAATTGAAACGATCTTGCAAACATTTAGTTTGAGACATGGTGCGTTTATTTAACTATAACACAAAAATGACCACGTTCATCACAGCGGACAACACACACGCGATGCATCCAAAAAATGATCAACCATCATTACAGTCTAATGTGTGAAAAGACATGTGACCTTACAGTGTGGTAGAATGTTCTAATTCACACTATAGTGACTCTGTTTCTCTTTATTTTCAAAGAAATTATCCCCACCACCACCACCAGTTTATGTTGACCCCCCTGCCCAAACTTTGTCCCATTTTAAACCTGTGCTACTAGAGGACATCTCAGCCCTAATGTTCAGGATGAAACCCTCTTTTGCTTCCTCTGATCTCCTTCCCTAACCTCGGCCTTTGACACTGTCGCCCATCATATCCTCATTAACGGGCTGTGTGATGTGGTTGGGCTGTCTAGGTTGGTTCCAAAGTGGTTCTCTTCATATCTGACTGGGAGGAGCTTCATTGTGTCTCCAAATCACTACATCTGATCCTAAAAATCTGAAGAGTGGGGTGCCTCAAGGGTCAGTCCTAGGGCCGCCCTTGATCCAGTATGCTTCCTCTAGGTAAGATTTTTCAACAGTTCAATGTCTCATACCATCTCTTAGTAGATTATTTTCAGTTGTACTGTTCATTTAAGACCTCTGACACCCACAAACGGAGCTCCTTAACCAATTGCCTTTCTCAATAAAGCAGTGGATAACTGCCTTCAGCTAAATCCAAGAAACCGTGATTATTGCCCCAGACAGTGCTATCCCTGACATTAAACAGCAGTTAGGTGATCTGAGCATTTTGGGAAAACCTAGCCTAAGAAATCTCGGAATTATCTTTGACAAAGAAACGACCCTTAAGCATCACTTTAAAAATCTCTAAAGAACTGCTATTTCCAGTTGCACAACATCTCTAAACTCAGATCACTGATATCTACACACGAGTTAGAGATGATCGTTCATGATTTTGTTTCTTCACCTAAAAACAGGAAAATCCCACCAGTTGTATCCCACTACCTTTCATTTACACAGAGATACATGTTTTAAAAGACATGAGCATTTGTTTGAGCCATTTCAAAACTCTTACTTTCAAAGAGAAAAGCTTCACCCCCCCACCCTCTTGCTCTGCCTGCTAAAAGAGCCGTTTCCATGGCGACTGTGGAAATCTTTCACACACACACTGTAGGATTGATTCCACAGTTCTTGTGACCCTTTCAAAGACTAACTAACATTTCTTTTTCACTGTTTGCTTTAAAGACCAGCTCAGTGGCCCTGTGATGGATGGCCATGGTCATGACAAATATTCAAGTACTCAACCTAAAGATGTTGGGGGGGTAAACCACCAAATGCTTCCTGAGGGTGGCTGTGTCTGCAGCTCCCCCAGGGGATGCTGAGCTGCAGAGTTTCAGTAGATCCACCAGGGCAGGCTCAAGCAGAAACTGCAGGGTGCCCTTACGCATAACCTCTTTTGCTAAATCTGCTTTCTTCATAAAAGGAACAGGACTATGGAACTCACTTCCTGCAGATCTGAAGTCTCTGACCAGTTTTAGCCTTTTAAAAACTCAAACAAAGTCCTGGTTGTACCAGTAGCAGCACTGCACACATGTCTGACCAGGTTAAATTCATCGTGTCTCCATGTTTCAAACTCTTTTATTAATTAATTAATTAATTAATTCATTCATTCATTCCTGTAGAGAACAGGTTGAATTCGAGAACCAGGTTAAATTCGTCGTGTCTCCATGTTTCAAACTCTTTTATTCATTCATTCATTCATTCATTCATTCCCGTAGAGAACAAATTTAACACACTTAAGAACAAATGGGGCTTTTACCTTTTAACTTGAAATCCATAACAGATCCACTTAATTAAAAATGTCTGAACTAAATTAAGTTTGCATGAGATTAATTCACTTTTTACTTGTTTTTTAATGTAATCTAGTGAGGATTTTTTTGGGGCTAATTAGGAATTTTTCCAGTTTTTTAAGCTAATTTGGAGTTTAACTAATATTTTAGCATTGGGTTAACTCTTTTGGGTAAATTAGACATTTTTTAAAAGTTTGTTATACTAATTGCTTCAGCTTTTTCAGTTATCAGCTCTCGCATCATCAGCGGCCAGATTCAGCTTACATCTTTCACACTAGCATTGTCACACGTAATGCTATATATCTAGTAATGTTTGTATTATTTAGATGAGGAAAGACAACAGTGGGCTGAACTTAATGAAACTAAAATATGAATGGATTTGAAATTAATTCTTGTTTACTTGTTTGTTTGTATACATATTTAATCTACACTTGATTATTTTACAAGAAATACTACGGACCTGTAAAACTTCACCTGCACTGTTCAGTACCCAAATATTTATCTCTGAGTCACACCGGTTGAAGTTTTGGCTAAAGATGCTTTGGATTGATTTTAGGTCTGTGATTCAGGTTGTTCAAAATGAACCAACACTGAAAGTGAATCGAATCGGCAACCGCAAATACAGAAAGGAATCATTAAAATGAATTGTCACACCCCTATTAACCATCTTTTCTCCAGGTGATTCCAGATTTAAAAGAAAACAAATCAGTTAGTATTTGTATGAACCCATGACAGGTGACTCTCCTTGTACAGTTTCACATTCTGTTCTGAGTCATAACTGATTTGTGAAAGAGGGAATGAGCTCCTGAATCAGATTTTTTTTCTTTAATTTTCCATGAATGTAGTGTTAAACTGGATTATTGCAGCTGCAGAAAAAAATTATGCAGTTGAAAGAGACTTTTCTTTAGAAATGCTTGTTTTCAGATTCTTGACTGCAAAAACCAAAACAGCACATCCAGGCTCAGAATCTAATATGATGCAGATAAAGCCTCAGTAGGGATCTACCAGATGTATCTGTGTTGGATAGGTGTGTGTCAGTGATGCAACATACTTCATAGTTTAGGAGCTACATTAGAGGTGGTTACTTTAGACTATTTTAGTTCATTTTTGAACAAGAAAAAAACCAAATGAAAACCATTATCTGTTATGGTAGCGAAGGAGAGTGAAACAACCAAGATTGAATGCCATCTTCCTTTAACCCTTGTGTGGTGTTCGTATTTTCGCTGTATGTAATATATATGTGTAGGGTGCGTGTGCAGTATGCGGTCAATGAAAATGTGTTTTAATTTATGTTCTTCACAGAAAATGAGCCAAAGCTAATGAATTTCAGGTTGTAAAAAAAATTGTTTCATTTTTCTACGGATAAAAAAAATGAAAACGGGTCCCACAGACCTGAACACCATACAAGGGTTAAATTAAGTAAAATAATCTTTTTATTTAATTGATCTTGAAGTAGAATTAGACAAAGCATTTGCTGCTTAGTTATCCTAAAACTTACCATAAGCACAATGGCTTTTGTGGAAAACAAATTTTAACACTTTGTCTTCATGTTTAACTTGTAAAAATGTTTGCATAAAATATGGAAACATTGCAGGTGGAAATTAATAAGATTTTACTTCTACCCTCTTCTTTTTTGAGCACTTTATCACTTTCTGTTTATTACTTAACTGTTAACTACTTTGTTTTGTGTTTGAAAATAAAAGAAAATCTGTCAAGCTTCCATCTTCAGCAATAATTCCTAATTCTGGTCTAAAGCTGGTAGTTAGAACTTACAAAATAAGAAAAAAGGCAAGAAATGTGTTTGCTAAGAGAAGAAGCCAAAGCTCTGATGCACAAGGTAAATGTTTGAAGGGCAAACTAGTTCTTTTATGGAGTAAAATGTCTGCAGAGCTGTTCTTCTATCTGGATCTAGGAGCAGAATTTTACTGAAACAACACCTCCCACATAAAACCAGACAATAGTTTTTTTACTTGACTCCATTACTGGTATTTCATGTACTTTTACAGAATCCTTTTTTTTTGGCCTCATTACTGACAAAAGTTTTCATCAGACTATTAAGTCTTTTATTTTGGTAAGGTAATTTGTTTCTTCAGAATTTTTATTCAAAAATATGATGTCAAAGAGCAGGAAAACATCCGATCCATACTAGCCACATTTGGAGGATTTGTCTCATTAAATCCTCGTGAACCCGACATTAATGAAGTATCTTGCTTTTTAATTGTGCGGTTCCTTCACTTCATCTGAATTTAAAAAATAGGAATAACAAAAAAAAAGACTGTGTTTGGTGTTGATCTCACAGGGGCTTCTGGTGCACGAGGATGCAGGCATATCCAGCAGAGCAGTTTTGGTTGGAGATGTGTGGGCGGTGCAAACACACACATCCTCGGTGCAGATCATGCCCTGAGTTATTTCTGCTCTCCCTTAGGTGAGCCTCTGCTGCACAGCCTCGCTGTCATTCACACAGGAGCATGAAGGGCTTCCAGTTAAGCACTTTAAGCAGTTGGCTTCAGACAAACATGTAAATCCTCAGCTGCATCGTATTTCTGCCCCCTGGGGTCCTGAGCAGTGCTGGTGAGGCTGGTCATCAGAGTGAAATGGTCTATGTAAAAGATGCGTGAAGAGTTTTTTCAGTAAAAGTTGTAAACCTGAAGAAGGATGAGAGGACAGCTGGTGACTCGGTGACTGAGCTCAGTCACACAGCATGAAATTACACCTCAAATTAAAGGGTTTTCACAGAAAAATGGTTTGTACAGCTATAAATATGAAAAGAAAACAGTGGATCGGATCAGAATGACAGAACTGTTCCAGCATCTCAGCACACAGAGCAGACTTTTATTTTTGACTAAACACTGCCCTCTAATGAAAAATACACTCCTTTAAAGTTTCGTATACAGTTTGTGATAAACATGCAAAAGAAAACAGACTTCGGTAACAGGTTGACATTGGAGAGGTAAGGCACAGTTCCTTACAGTGGAAATGTCCAACGGTGTCCATGGTTTTGTGATTCCTCTTCTTCCTGCAATGTTTGTTCAACTAAATCTCAAATAAAAATACAAAGACGGATATAAACAAAGTAGAGTTGTACAGCTGAACAAGAGCTACATCCTGAAAACTCCAAATTGTGTCTTCTTAGTCGGAGCGTTGAGAGCGGCGCTGAGGCTCAGGCCCAAAACCAGGCGGGTGTCAGCAGGATCGATAATGCCGTCGTCCCACAGCCTGTAGGAAAGGAAGCACGAAAACAAAAATACAGCAACATATTTAAAAATAAAAAAAGAGGATAAACCCCTTGAGATGCAACATCTCGTTTTCAAGAGGGTCATCAGTATTGGGTGTTTACAAGATTCCATGAGAAACAATCAACTAGAGGGGAAACAAAACAATGTATGAAAGTCCAGGTACATGCAAAGACTTTCCATGTGACTAAACTTTTTCAAACACGAGGACCTTTCAGAAAGAGAGTTTGCAGATTCAGCTCTGAGCGCATCCATCAAAGTAAGAAGCAGCACAGTGAATGTGGATCCAGCTGCTGTGTGGCTGACAGGACCTGACTAACAGAAGGAGCTAAACCTAAGTGACCCCCTATCACTTATCCAAAGAGTCCTTTTCAAAGAAAAGACACTAAAGGTCGACTCAATCACCTGCACAGTAAAACCAGACGGACTTTGACGGCAGGAATGAGGAGCCATCAGGAAATATTAACCCTGTAAAACCCACTGCACTGTAGAATTGACAGAAACTTCAGATTTTTAGGCCTTGAATTAAGTCCAGAAAAAAATGAAATCTCATTTTTCATGAGATATATATATAGCATCAATTATGATACTTTGGGTGATTTGGTAAGTTTTTGCTCGCAACAATGTTAGTTTAAGATGCAGAAATATTGACGAGTGTTCAGGAAGTACCCTAAATGTCTTACATTTGAACCACACATTTTAAACATGTTATAATTATGTTATAAAGAAGGAATTATTGAGAAATGTTGCATTACTTAAAGATAGCAAGTAGCTATTAAAAAACGTATAACAATAAAAAAGTTACTCTCACCATAAAGATTTAAATTAAAACAAATATTTTGACGCCAAAAGTGTTTTTGAGATTTCATAGAAGCAGCTTTTGTGAAATGAGCAGGAAAAACCCTTCTACTGCCCCTAGTGGAATGATGATGAACTACAGGGCAGAAAACATTTCAAGTTAAATACTACGGGTTTTTAAGGAAAGTTTGGATCATGTTAATGAGATAGGGGTCTCAGAAATGCATATTTCAAATATTAAATGAGGAGTTATATGGCGTTAAGACAGGAATTTATTTCAGATCTTTCTAAAACACATTCAATATTGTTGGAATTTTAAGGTTCAGCTCTGGAAAATTAATATGATCTAATTTACCAACAACGAACTCCTATAATCAGTCAAAAAGCACTGCAATTAACATTTAACCTCTGCAGGGTTTTTTAGTTTTCCTCATGCTGGAGTTTTGTCAGCAGCTGACAGCTGCGACTGCATCCTAGAGTGAGGGGGTTTGTGTTACAGTATGAGTCAGGCATCGTGTCTGAGTAAGCAGCCAAAGCAGACTTGGATTTCTGTGATGTTCTCAGAGAGGTGGCAACAGTTTCTAAACCGATGTAGGCTAGAAAATAAGAGATTTCTTTTTCGATTTTCCCATCAGCCCTTTGTTTACAGTCTCTCCCGATTCCTAAATAGCATATCACAAGCCTAAACTAACATTAGCATAGCAATAAAAAATATAACAGAGAGCAATATTGGAGCTATCCAGCCGTACAGCTTTGAGCCAGATGGCTCCTCTGATGAGGACCATGAAGATGTTTAATGGATCTATTTGTTTGCAAGGATTTGGAATTGTAGTGGAGAAGGGAGACTTTGGCCTGCCCACGGCAGTTCCTGCATCATAAACCTGAGCTCTTTCAAACAGCTGGTTTTCATCGGCTTCTGTTCCAACACGATCAAGTCTGCCCTGAGATCGGAAGGTCGTGAGTTCAAATCCAGGCCAAATCAGACCAAAGACTGACAATGGGACTCAATGCCTCCCTGCTTAACAGTTAGCAGTCCGTAAAGCAGTTCAGTAGCCCCGGAAAAAGGTGATTTCCAAACTCAGAGCGCTGAGTCTCAGTTCAGTTTCATCAGCGTAATTATTACATTTTAAAGTCCTCCCAGAAACCTTTGGAAACCTTTGGAAGCCTTTCTCCGCGTATGACCTTTGTAGCAACTCGGTCGTCGTAATATGTGCTCTGCTCACAGACGTAATGATCACACGAAAGTCCAATAAACACAAATCAGCAGGCCGTCTAATGGAGACCAAATAAACTTCTCAGCATCCCTAGCCTGTTCTTGTTCTGGTTTTACATGGTCAACTCTCTCCAAGCTGGATTTTGTCCCTGAAGATGCGTCACAAACTAGTCTCACCTGGCACTGGAGAAGTATGGACTTCCCTCTTCTTCGAACCGCCGCACAATCGGCTCCTTCATGGCAGCTTCTTGTTCTGCTGTGAACTGTGAATAAACAGAGGAAGGCAATCAGGCCAGAAGCTTTCATGGTGGCCAGAATCACTGAAGGCATCTTAGGATGTGAAGCAGAAAGAAGATCGATGCTTTGTTTGTCGTGAAGACCCGTTTTTTTAAGAACAATTTTTAAGAAAACAAAGAAATGACTCAAATGTCGAGGATGTATGCTACCAAATGTGTTTATGCAATCATCTTAAACTACAAATGTCATGTAAAAGAAAGTAAAGACAATTATTGTCAAACAGATCAAAAAGTGGTATGAATATTAAAAAAAGCTATAAAAAGTCTACAAAAATATTCCTTGTTAAGGAATTGTATTATTGTTCTTGCACATTTTTTATGGTTGGGGTAAATCGCCTTGAAAAGAATAATGATCTTGCTGTGTGGCAAATTACACAATTATTTCCCACTGTCACTTCTTAGTCATCTCAGTGTTACAGTTCACTGATTCTCCGGGAGGAAAGTCAGACAACAAAATCAAGGTTTTTCTCAGCACAAACAATATTTTCACCCTCCTGTTGATTGAATAGCGCCAGCTTTCACCAAATGTCTCCATCTGAGTGGTTACGGAGTGATTGACTGGATGCTTGTTGAGGTTTAAGATGTATTTTTCAAGCGTTTCCAAAGCAAATCTCCAACAGCTCTGAAGCAGACATGGAAAAGAATTCAACTATTTTCCAATAAACCTTTGGAATAGTTTGTAAAGGTAAATCAGATCAAGCAATATTTATATGCAAATATTTATATAGTTTTATTTTGAAGAGGCCTTCAACAACAAACCACACGGTCCATGAAAATATATTGTCATGGCTTCTGGGATCTTACAGCATTCAAGTTATTTTTTTCCTCCCAAACAAGGTATTTCTGCTAAACAGCAGTGGATGCAGTTTATTTGACACAAACAGAAACACATTTGTGGCTGTTTAGTTTGCTTACTCTATTTTAAAGAGATTTTTACGGAAAACTTTAGAACAAAAGTTGAGTTGGTTGACAAGCTGAAGGTTTTTAAAAAGTGGGACATCTGTGGGTGACGTAAACAGAGAGCCTAGCTGTGTTTGCAACGGAGCAATACTTTATGGAAATAAATAAAAGTAAAGCTTGGGAAATATCTGTACTTTGGTTTAACTGTTTTCTACATTTACTGGGAAAAAAATTCCACTACATTTACTTTGGGTTTGCTCATCCTACTGAACATGATCATAATATTCCATTTCAGTTCAAAAGTAGTTGAAAATCTGACTGAATGCACTGTTAATGATTTACTGTGTTGTGAAGATGATGCTTAAGCTTTTCCATGATGGCCATTAACCTTTAAAAGCTTCTTTCTTTGAGCTCTTCTTAGGGTCCTTGGGCAAGACCCTTCACATCTCCACCGCAGAAATCCCTGCCAAACCACCTGTGGCGACCCCTGACAGGTCACGCCTCAAGGTTAACAACATCAGCTTTTTAAAAAAAATGCCAATAAGACTAGTTATAAATTCACTGGGTTCTGGGTTCACTGGATGATGAAAACTGAGAATTTATAATTTTTTTTATTGGAACACTGAAATCTACATTAGATCTCTTGCATCATTCAAACGCATTGTGAATAATATTTGCCAATCTAGTGAACATCAGTGCACACGGTTTTTTGCAGACTTCTGGGACATTTCCAGGAAATTGGATCTTGGAATTGCAGATTCAGACACCCCGACAAAATGGCAAACGCCCCATTTAATGCACTAACTGGGGAGTAGCAAGTGAAATTGGACAAAACAACTCTACAGCAGACTTAGAGAAGATATAAACATCTTGCTAAAAATAGAAGGGTCTGAGCTTCCTCAAGAACTCCAGAGGCTGCTTTGTCCCTTTCCTCCACCACGTCCACATCATCTTTGTCTTCTCTTATGATAGAAATAGTTTGACACGTTAATGCATCTCCTAAAAACCACAAACTTTTCCATTATCTTGTCCATAGTACACCTACTAAAATAAACAGCACATATTATTAGGATGACAGTCCTCAAACTGCTGAAGTTATGTTTAGTAAAGAATAGACTGTATATCAGTGATTTAATATAAAAGACTTATTCAACTTTAAAGTTTAACTTGGAAAAAACGGCTGATAAATGAGTCTGGAAAAATGAAATACCACCTGAGATAATGTTCTGAACCTGAACATTAATGACACTTTTCTTTTTTTTTATGTTGGGACTTAGTTCCCACCGTTAAAGTGTCTGTCTGCAGGGCACTGATGTGACGAGTCATTCTGGAGCCGTTACTGCACCCTTAATAAACCCATAACACACGCTTTTATTACAGACATTCAATCAGCGCGTCATTCAGAGCAGGTCATCGCAGACATCACTCAGCACTGATATTATTTCACCACGCCATGCCAAACGCTCGCTGAAAGAAGGATTTTTCATTATGTTTATGCTTTGGGCACCAAGTCATCTCAGGTTGAGCGCGGACGGGCCGATCGTGGTGAAGCGTTACCTCTTTTCCCTCGCGTGCCCTCTGATCTTTAGTGATGGTGGCCAGGACTGTTGCTGCCTGCTCTCCCCCCATCACAGAGATCCTGGAGTTTGGCCACATGTACAGTAACCGAGGACTGAAAACAAATACATTTTTATTTATTATTGACTTGGAATAAGGTTAAATCACACCGATCTTTAAAAAGATACAAACTTAAAAGAACTAGAAGAGTGAGTCAAAAAATCAATGAAAATAAATTGTGAGATTTGATCAAATACCCACTATTTTTATGCTTCAAAGCGCTAAGTTTCTGCTATCAGAGTTACTTATTTTACAAATCTAAAAAATGCTTTTTTTAAACAGAATTTATTTAACCATCTTCAGGTTACTTATAAAAAGGAGTCTTTAGTGAACTAACATTCATCAAATAAGTTGAACCTGTTAATGTTCTGCTACACCAGTGGATAATTTAAATTAAAATTAGAGTGTAGCGACTCCAAGACATAGTAAATGTTAAAAATAAATATTTTTTGTGGTTTATAAACATATTAAAAATAAAATGTGACATCTTCAAAGATAGTTTTATAGCTAAAATGTTTCCAAAGTGATACACAAAGGGTTACAAAAACACAAATACTGTAAATAAAGTAATATTGTTTTCACTGAAGAACTTTACTGAATAAAATTAAACAACATTTTTAATTAACACATTCAGAAGAAGTTAATAAGGAAATACTGAACTCCAAATAAGTTTAAGTAATAAAAGCTAAACCAATTTGAAGCTTAATGTAACCTAGGCACATTACCTGGTGATAGGTATAAACGACGCATCCACAAAAGACACCTTTGCATAAACTTGTAACTTCAGACATCTAACATTTTGCAAAAAATGTAAGGAAATGAAACAATTTTCAAAGTAAAAGCACAGTCAGAAAGCCACTGTGGTTTGAATGTGACCTACATGAGATGCTGCATAACAACACTCAGATCTATAAGCTTCACAGGCCCAGAAATGACTTTGAAAACATTATTAATGAACATAATCAACCTTCAAATCAATGTCTAACTAACGCCATTAACTATTTAAGTCTGTATTCCTCTCAGAGAGACCAGCACTGGACAAATCTCAAGCTTATTATGTACCCTGAAAATACAAATATCTATCGGCAGAGGAGAGGGTGACAAACACAAATACAATCGCACCAAACTGAAGACACAAATATTTCATTTTCGTCTTTAAAAACGGTTACATTTTTCTTGGAGAAGTTCCTTCGTACCTGTATGCCCTTCCGCACATGCCGTAGTTGCCGGCTCCGTATGAGCCTCCAATGATGACGGTGATTTTGGGCACATTTGCACAGGCAACGGCAGTAACCATCTTGGCGCCGTCTTTGGCGATCCCTCCGGCTTCATATTCTTTCCCAACCATGAAGCCTGAGAGGGAAAATAATGACAGAAAAAAACAACCAAGTTGCATTTCTGAGATTGAAGAATGGATTTAAGCCTCGTGTCACGTGATCATCTTAAACTGTGATCATTCAATTGTATTTTCTGTTTCCCAGCATCACTGTGTAATCATGTGTTTAGCAAACACCTTAAGGAAGGGCTTGATGGTAAAGAAGAAAAGTGGACACCAACCTGTTATGTTCTGAAGGAAAACAAGTGGAATGTTTCGTTGGCAGCATAATTCAATGAAATGTGTCCCCTGGAAAGAAAATTAATTATTCTCCAGACTCGGAAAAACATGCCACGAGGTAAAACTTGACACAGGTACTTTCATTACAATGAAATAAATAAGCTGGTGATTTACGGGCGTGCATACTGAACAGCAAAGCGAGCTGTGTTAGTGCAGAGCTGCCCGAGGTGAGGTCGCTCGTGTCTATTTTGTCTCAGAGGTGTAGAAATGCTTCAAGTAATTTTTATTTTGTAATTTCCTTGTCTTTTGCGTGAGAACATTAATAAAAAAATGACAGAATTTGCTAAAGGAAAAAAAAAGAATGACACCTGCTATAACAAGCATTTGGTTTCATATAGTTTGGATAAAATACAAAGAAAGGGCATTTTTGAATTGCTTTGTTTGTTTAAGCTGCAGCAGTCAACTCTCTCTGTGATTGCAATGATTTGGAGGTTACATTGCATCAAGATGCCAGCAAGGATTCAAAAGCAAATTCAAAAGAATGTCTTGATTCACAGGGAATCAGGGAAAGTTTTTGAACAGTAATTAAGGGACTGAACTTCCTGTTTCAAGTCAGAACGTTTAGAATGAGTTAAAGATTTATGAAAGTCTTGCTCAGTTAAAAGTCGATTATGGTAAAAATTCCCTCCAATAAAAAAGCTTGAATGAGTTTGATAAATGTTTGATGAGAAAGGATTTTATGAGATATTTGAGAGGACGATGAGAACTTAGGATCTTTACCTGATTTGACGTTGATTTATCATGAAGATGTGCGCTTTCTGCGTGACATCGCATAATTTCACTGATGTTTGGAAAGAATATATGAATAATTACAGTCCTGCTTTAAACTACAGCTAAAACAATATATCAAAATATTATATTAAAGATAAAAGTTTGCCAACTTGATTTTTGCAATGATCTGTTAATCTGTGGTCTTACTATAAATATTTGTTTATTTATTAACAGTTTCTAGTAGGACCCTTTATATTGATAACAAAAGTGCTACAGGATATGATCTGTCAAAACTTTTGCACAGATGCACTGAAAAAGAAATAAAACTCAGAACAAAGATACAAAAAGGAAAACATTTAAGACCAATTTAAGAAAAAACAATAAAATGTAATCAAACAGAACTAGGGATGAGTTGAGGACATTTCATTATTAAAGCCTGGGGGGAAAAAATTCAAGCTTTGAGGCTTCAGTTTCACAAATAAACAGTGACATCGGGTGGCCAGCCAAGGCCACAGCAACATCTCACAATCAGAATTTCCTTTTAACCTTTATGCTTAACTCAAACATAGTTTACATTCTATTGTCAGTGTCTTTAGTGCATTTCTCACAACAGTATTAAAGTTTGCTCCACTGCTAAGGCGTTTCTGAAAACATTTAGTGCAAACATGGTAGATAACCTGTAGAAGGGAGTCTTTTTGTCAAAATGGAAAGTCAATCACACAAAAGTAAGAAGTCTGTAGCTCAAAATGGTTAGATCATTTTTCAGAACCAAGTTCCTTAATCAAAATGGACCATTTGATCTTCAAAAAAATGTATCTATCCACAGAAGTAGATAAACTATTTACTCACCAATGTCTCCCTCTGTTTTTCTTGTTCTTTTCACCTTACACATGCCATTTTGCACAAAATCTCTTATACAGTTCTATATATTTCTTTATTTAATATGCATCTGCCTTATCAACCAGTTCTTGACCTGCCGATGTCTTCCATCTATCACTGCAATGTCTAAACCTCTAAGCAACTCAGATGTGCTGCACGAATGAAAAATAAAGAATCTGAATCCATTTACATGTAGACATTTTAAGGAAAGACACACTTTAAGTCTGAGTAGATTTTCATTCAAGGCACTACACCCTCTTTTTTCAAATGATTTCTCAATTTTCCCAACGACTGATGTAAGAAGATAAGCTGCACCTAAAGTATAGGAGAGTTGGTTTCTAAAAGGGTGAGAAAACCCATTCCAACTTCAAGTAACAATCAATCAAAACTGTCGGTTGAAGTTAATTCAGAAAACTTTATTTAAAAATCAATTTAAAGACATGGGTTGTGTCCAAATCCTTCACTACTTAATGCACTATGTAGTGTGTTCGCCATTGTCTAGAGGTGAAAATTCCCAGAAGTCTCTTTGAAAAACTAGTGCATCGCTGCTCACTAGACGGGATAATTTAGACCAAAATGCATTGTGTTTGAACAAATGTGGTCAAAGAAAAAAAAAAAATCATTATTTTTTCATAAACCAACCATATTTTCATCATCAGAACACAATGGATTCATAAACAGTCTTCGTAAAAAGTTTGTTTAAATGAAATTGGTGATGTCATATTTGCCAAAGAAAAGGGAGTGATGATGGTGTCCAAGTAATCCAGGGCCCTAAATAATCCCACAAAATATAGTTTTTAGTTTGATAATTAAGGAGTAGGGAGGGAAATCCGACATAACCATGGAATTAAAAATATATTCTTTTCTGCTTTAAAACTGATTAATTGACTGAACAGAAAAATAGAGGAATCATCAGAAAATTAGCTTTCCTCCAAAAGCCGGTAAATAAAAAGCAGCTACAGCTTTTAAGTCTTTATTTATCTAACAGCAAACACCTTAAGATAAGCTTTAACAAAAGCTCTTATAAAAGGGAGTCGTGCTTGTCTAAAAAGTCTGCTGAAATACAGGTGCTGCGTTATATTTCCTTGAATATGCTCCACGAACGTCTCCTCCACTTTGGTGCCTGTGTGATAGTTTTCTGACAGCATTTACTGGTAATTAAACACTAATTACTCGCAAAAGCTCGGGCTTATAGTGTCATGCGAGTACCTCACAGAGAAACGATAACGGGAAGATATCCCTCCCAAGTTAAGCTTATAATCAAATTCAGAGCACGTTTCTAAAAACATAAGTCTCTAATCACAAATTCTGCTCTTCATCTTCAATAAGCCTGTGCAAAGTTCACATCTACTCACAGCAAATTGCCTGGCAAATTAAGTGAATTATAGAGACAGAAAACCGGGATTGTTCCTTACCCGTGGCTGCTAAGTGTGATGTTATTATAATTAAACTAATCAGAGCACTTATGAGGTGATGCAGACAAGTCTGTGAGAAGCTGCATCACAAACATCAAGGAAACCAAGCACCCTGCTTTTATTTAGTGATGAAGACCGCGCATCCTTTCTAATGTTCGCTGCTTCAGGACTGTGTTTGAAATCTTCACAAAAGGCTCACAAACTGTTATAATCTTTAATGACTAATCCTGCTTGAAATAGTAAACTGGGAGCACATTGATTTTTATCGTACAAATCTTTATATTTGTGTCAAAAGAATAAATACCTTTTTCGCAGACTCTGAAAACAAAACTCCATTGTTACCGATGATTCCCACAGGGTAGCCAAAAATTCTTGAAAATCCTACACGTTTACAAGAAAAGAAAATCAATCAGTCTGATTTAGAAAAAAAGAAAAATGCAGAAAATACACTTGTGCTTCAGAGAAATCCGCCTGCCACATACCTGTTATGAGCGTGTCTCCATAAAAGGCCTTGAACTCATCGAATTTACTGCCATCAACAATTCTAGCGATAACCTGAAATCCAACAAACACAACAAGAAAAAGCATTCCTTGAAAAAGTTGACTGACATAAGCAGCCATTATTGACTCAGTCAAGGTGTGGAATTCCTCTTTAAGAGCCTTTTTTCAGCGTTTGAGAGGCTTACACATAAATCCAAGGTAAACAGCTGTGTCAAAAGACGGCTCATTTTTCCAATAATAGTTGAGCTATGAGGAGAAAATCCATCAATGATGTCATTACTCCACACAACACACATTTGAACATTTTTAAATATCGTAAATGTTCCACTCCGATAAAAAATGATGTTTTTAACATGTTTTTGTGGCATTTTTCTGATGACAGAGGATGTATATTTTAAAAAAATGAAGCTTCAAATTGCATTTCTTTATTTAAAGTGTTGTGAATCAGGAGCAGACAAAAGAAGGAAACGACACAGTATTTTAAAATGCGGCTAAAACGGCATAATCATCATTTAAAAACCACTGAGAACACAAAAATACATGAAAAGATCGTCGAGTGGGTCTTTAAAATGAAGCTACAACTTCATTACTTCAAAGAAATGCACAGCAGACGTACCTCTCTGACATCAAAGTTACGCTTCAAGTTATCCCCCACGATGCCGTAGAGCTCATCGGCGGGGTAAAGAGGGGCTTCTGTGGGCTCCACTGTCACCTGAAACCCCAAAAGGTCAGAGGTAACTGAAAATGCACCGTAACGTGGTGGGGATGATCTGTGGAATACCTGCACGTCCTTCTTGTAGTTGAGGCTTCGTACGGCCTTTCTTGCTAAATGTAGAGCGTGGTTATCGTCTAAGGCATAGTGGTCTGTCACTCCAGATTTCCTGTAAAAAGTCCACATTGGTTGTTAGAATTGATTTTAATACTTGGTGTTTTGCTGTAAAGGACAGGCTCCCAATTATATTTCTGATCTGTTGACTCCTTAAACCTCCAGTCGACCTCGATGGTCCTCGAACCAAAACCCCTTAAAAGTTCAGAGAAGCAAGTTTAAACCTCGTGGAGACCCTCAAACTCTGAGATGCCCCGCCCCTTTGACCCTCCGTGGGGATGAATCAGTTTGTTCTTTTAAAAAGCTTCTTAAGACATTTTTATTTAGCTAAATTTTTCTTTTGACTGTCTTTTACATGTTTTAACTTCGACCTCATATGCTGTATTTTATTATATTTGCATATGGAATTGGTTCATCCCAGTCTTGATCCTGGTGTACTTCGACAGCTATTTGGTCTCTTTGGTGACGAGGTTGCCGTCTGTTTCAGGGTGTGGACAGGTGTCTTTTATAGAAATAACCAGCTTAAATGAATGATGGTAACCAGTGGAGAATAGAAGGACTTATAAAAAGACGTTACAGGTCTGTGAGAGACAGAACTCTTGGTTGTTTGTTTGTTGGAGATAATTATTTTCTGCACAAGCAAATAAGCAAAGAAATTCAGTAAAAATCAAACAATGTGATTTTGTCTCACAGTTGAAGTGTATTTTTTAAAAAATAATCAGACCAAACTCCTATTTTTAAGTGGAATAACTTGCAGGATCAATGAAAGACAAAACGTTTCTGACCCTCTGAATATGAATAAGTCAAGACTTAACATTTTCTCTTGACAGAATTTTAATAAACATGTCTTCAAACATTATTCTTCCAAAGAAAACAAGCCAGGTAACATGTTGCTGGACAGAGTCTTGTAAAATCCTATTTGTCTGCTTTCAGTCTTCATTTATCAGGAAGCAGCCTGAGAACAGTGATGTAAAAACTTTCTGAATTTAAGAAAAAACACTGCTCAAAACTGGAACACCAAAACTACTCAATGTTGCTCCAAGTCAATCACACTTCTGGGTAACCAAACCGTCTAATTAGGAAGCAACACTGAGTGAAAATCAATGTCACCTCTTTTTTTTGCAAGTGGAACAGACAACAGGTGGGAATAATGTGAGATCAGCAAGGCACCTCTAATGTGGTTGGGTTGTCAGCACACACGACTCTATGTAAAGAATAGAGCATTTCAAATTAAGATTTTGTTTGTTTAGGTATAGGATGTGTTTTTCTAGCGTTCCCTTTATTCTTTTGAGTACGGAATTATCAAGTGATGGTTATTAATACAGAAAGGAGCTCCAGAAACCAATGACATCAGCACATAAATCAGTAGAACTTGTAAAACGAGAAGAAAAGGTGGAACTCTAAACATTCAAACAAGCATTCACTGTCAAAATGTGGCCTTGTAAGTATTATCTGGCCCATAACTGCTGCTAAATGTAATCTAAACACATCCTCAGATGAATTTATGATAAATAACATCCTATTTATCTAATTGAAAGTGAAAAAACCTACAGAAGCAGTGACTGGACATGCTGGACTGCACCAGCATGACTCAGCAGCTCAAGAGCCACCTTTGACAGCAGTAACTGCAAGTCATGAACAGTTCCATTCAGACATCACTGCCTCACCACTCATTCTTTGAACGGAAGTGGCATCGTGATCATAGAAACTGAGCTGTGGGTCTGACGCTCTGATTTGCTGCGTCACGTTGACAAGAAGACAAAAGCTTCAAAGACACCGGCACCTCATCTATAGCTGAGGGATTTTAGGACTAATGTCAGACACGAATGACTGAGACTGGATGTTCATACTTGCAGTGGAGATCAGCACCACCGAGATCTTCTGCTGAAACTTCTTCTCCAGTTGCAGCTTTGACCTGCAGAGAACAGACAAATGAAGAAAACAAACAACTTTCCTCCCACACAGTAAGAAAAGGGAGCTTTCAAAAAGGATGAGCCCTACATTTTACTATAAAGGGTATTTATTTTTTTTGTTTGCATTTCCATATTAATTTAGTTGTTTTAAACAAATAAAAACAACAACAGAAAACAACAGTCATTCAGTTATTCTAAGAGAACTGAAGGAAAGAAGACATGTTTGAAGGGAGATTGGAAGAAGCTGTAGCTTATTTAAGCCAACTCCTTCATACCCATTCAACTACGACAACAAAAATAATTACAACTAAGAAAATACGCACAATACATTGAGTGTTTTTATTTCTTGTATTTAACAGTAATCCCTCTTCACTTTTGCCTTCACATTCAATATTCTTTGTTGGTGAAGGTTCTCACTAATTCCTTATGTTTACACTTGAGGTTAGAGTTGACATAAATGTATCTTTATGGGATAAATAAATAATCTTACATTATCTAATTCACTTTATAAGAAACAAGAGCAAACTTTCTCATCTCTGCCAGGTTCTCGTAGAAGTCAGCAGATTGAATTTGTGTTCAAAAAACAAAATAAAGTCGCATCTTCTAGCCTTCCTGGCTCTTTTCTGAGCTATAATAAGCTCAAAATAACTGAAGGAATAAAATCTACTTTGAAAAGTTAGACCTATGTGAAATGAGACCTATAGACTAACGCAGGCTCATCTTGCTTAAACAAATGGTCGT
This sequence comes from Adrianichthys oophorus, assembly GCA_036245035.1. Classification (NCBI taxonomy): domain Eukaryota; kingdom Metazoa; phylum Chordata; class Actinopteri; order Beloniformes; family Adrianichthyidae; genus Adrianichthys; species Adrianichthys oophorus. The sequence goes on along the minus strand of BSAI01000189.1, from coordinate 21,294,335 downwards.
ATCCACAAACCAGAGGAGGTCCTCCGAGGAAGATGGTTCCTTGCTTCCGCACGATGATACTCTCGTCTGCCATGGCGGGAACGTACGCTCCTCCAGCAGTGCACGAGCCCATCACCACAGCAATCTTCGAGGAGGGGAGAGAGAACTAGAGTGAGGTCTAACTATAAAAACGCGAACTATTAAAAGACTTCTCTTATTCTCTGATTTGAAACACCAGAAGGACGATGGAGTATTAAAAACAGCGGAGTGTTCCTGTTATAAGGAAGTCGGCTGGAATCAGCATGTCGTCTGTCATAAACGTGACATCAAATGTTTTCTGGAAATCACCTGTGCTATTCCCTCTGCAGACAGCCTGGCCTGGTTGTAGAAAATGCGACCAAAGTGATCTCTGTCTGGGAAGACATCAGCCTGTCTGGGTAGATTAGCTCCTCCAGAGTCCACTGAGAGACATCAAAGTATCATTCGATTGGTTTTTATAAGCATTTGGCCCGTGGCTGCAATAACAGACACTAATAACTCGACACTCTAACATGAACTGCTGCCTGCTGCTCCCAACTGGAGCCTTCAAACTCAGAGGCTCATTTCAAAAACACTTTTAAACAACTTGAGACCTAAATTTATATTTACTGTTCAGACAATGACAATGTTTTTCTTTGTGCTTCTCTACTTTCCTTTAGTTAGAGAAAAAATGGGAATAATCACCCAAATAAATGCAGGGTAGGTGGTTCTGCTGGGCTATTTCTTGAGCTCGAAGATGCTTCTTCACTGTCACAGGGTAGTATGTTCCACCTTTGACTGTGGCGTCATTTGCAACTACAACACACTCGACCCTTTATAAAATCACAAACATGGTTTATTGAGGAAAAATTTTATAGATCTAAACTGAATCAGACAATAAATTCAAAACTTTCAACCTTGCACATGAAACATTGAAAAAAGCATTAGAAAAACACACGGTGTAGTAGCTTTACATGGTAAATGTGCGTCTTACCCCGAAACCCGTCCGATCCCAGTAATTATACCACCTGCCGGGACCTCTTCTTTTCCATACAACTCATAAGCTGCAAACTGGGAGAATTCTAAAAAAGGAGTCCTAAAGAAAAACGCAGCTTCATCATTTTCTGCCATTTATCCTTCACTATGGTGTGCATAAAATGAGTCGTCTGACCTAAATGCTTCTGTAACTCATGCATAAAATGAATGAAATCAACCATCAATTCTGATTCTGTTAAAGCAGGAAGTGGGTGTTCATACCCTGGATCCAGGAGTCTGTCAATACGCTCTCGAGGTAAAAGTTTCCCCCGAGAAGTATGAAGTCTTCTGGCTTTTTCTCCCCCACCTGAGTTTACGAAGCAACAAGGTCAGAAATGCGTCACAATTTAAGATGAGACTTGCCAAGCCTTTTTAAAGACCCACTCCGATGAAAATTGTGTTTTTGCTGTTTTTTAACAGGTTCGGGTGGCATTTTTCTGATGATGGAGGACATATATAAAGAAAATTCATCTGAAAACTGTATTTTTTTATTCAAATTGTTCTGATTAAGGAGCAGATGAAAAAAATACAATTTGAAAAACAGTTTTTTTGTGACCTAGAAAATACTCTGGGCAGATCACAAGCTGCCTGCTCTGAGCTGTCAGCAACGAGGAGGGGAACGGGGGCGGGGTTTCTACATGCCAACAGTCCCGCAGACAACTCAGAGGTGAATTTTTAATGAACCACTGCCCAGAAACTATGTCCTTGAAAACGACACTTTAAAAAAAATGTGACTAAAAACAAATACCACAGGGAAGACTTTGAAAACGAATCAAAAGATGAACAGAATGGGACATTAAAGTGTTAAAGCATTAACTACAGGTGAAGGTTTATGGCCGGATAAACCGTAGCCTAAGGTGCGTCACATGCTGACCCCTTTCCCAAACACTAATCAAAGGGAAGTTGGAGGACAGTTCCCAAACTGCCACCAGTTTTTTTTGGCCCTCGGACCCTCAACAGCGGCATTGTAAGATACAGTGGCTCTCCGAGGCCCAGCCACGCCACACACAGGTAGGTGTCCCACCTGTGTGCATCAGGCCCTCGGTGGGAGTTTAGCTGGGGCTAAAGTGGACTGTTAGCTTCCCATGAGGGCCTCAAACCAGTCAAATATCCCAGACTCCACCCCGATGGTAGACTTCCACTGCTATCCAACTACGCACCTCCACCCAAGAAGGGACAACCACTCCCCCTTCACCTGACCTCAAAAGTGTTAAATATTATGCATTCAGGCAAAATCAGTTGACAATCAGTTGTTATTCAAACAGAAAAAATAACAGGAAATATTTTCTGACAGAATAGTTTAACTTTTACATTTCAGAAAGAAAATAACATTTAGATCAATTTAATGTTGAAAAGTTTTTACAATTAAAATGTGAGTTTTGTCTCCCAGGTTGCATGAGCTCTGAAAGGAAACTGCAGAATGTAATTTCATCTCTCAAATGTTCCTACTTACCCAATTTTATCTTCTCCGTCCGGCTTTTCAGTTCATCCACAAGCGCTTGCATCCGCTCATAGTTTTCCTAAAAAATATAAGTGCATTGATAATTCTTTGTTCATCCAAATTGTTGCAACTTTTCTGCACAAGATTAAGATGATTCTTTAGTTAGTCAGAGCAAAGGCAGAAATACAGAAACCCTAGTTTGTAAGCATAAGTTTAAACTAACAAAGTTCTAACTGATCAGACTTTTCAGCAAACCAAAGAAAACAAACATCTCCGATACTGATGTGGGCTGCATTTTCTCAAAGCATAATAGGACAACTAATTATGCAGAAACATGAAACAAATTATGAGAACTTCCAATGAAAGGATCCATAAGCTGGTACTTAAAATCCAATTGCTTTAGTATGCAAATGAGATATTGGGCTATATTATTCCCTCATTGTACAATAAAACAACTTATAATGTAAAAAAAAATGATTAAATTAGTAGTAACTTCTAATCCAACATGTATCACGAGTTCCTATCCATTAAATTGTCATTTCTAAATTAAATCAATGTAAAGAATTTAGCAATAAAACAAGGTAGGTAAAATGTGTTTATATTTTTCACTATGCAGGACAGTGTGACCACAGTGCCATCTACTGACATTTTGAAGTATTACATGAGTTAATATTCTGTCTTAAAAGAATCAAACTTTTGATTGACGAACCAGAATTAGTAAAATTAGTTTGCCGCCACAATGATACATTTTTAAGTTTAAAAATATGTTTTAATTTTGCAATACCTGATTAAGTTGTTTGGCTAAGTCAAAGTAATAATTAAATGGGATGCTTATTAATATGCATTGGATTTTTTGGGTTGAGAATTGGTTATTTATAAGTAAATAGAATGTTTAATATTAATATTTAACATTAAATTATGATGATGCCAACAACTAACATCTTAGAGGATTTTTGACCTCTAATATTAATTTTTTTGTGACTTAACTCCGACACAAACTGTTGACTTTAAGCATAGGAGCAGGAATCTACAAATATTTGTCTGCCTACTCGTCTGTCATGAGCGAGTCTTCTCATCTCGATCAGCTCAAACGTTTGAAACGATTTTTCACATCCCAGTCTGGCTAGCAGGCTAAGCTAAAAGCAAACCTACCTGATAGTCAGAGGACTGCTTGTCGGGCTGAGAGCCGAGACGAGTGACTCTGTCGGCGTAGTAAGTTCTTGTGCATGCCAGGGGGAGCCCACTATAGCGGAGCAGCCACGGCCGAACAGACTGCAGAAGCATATTCAATCTCAAAGCAATAAAAACGTTTAATTTGCAACTGCTAGCTTGCTATGTAGGCTAGCAGCTTTCTTGTTCTACGGTTAGTTTTTTACATTAAAAAACTGTTGTGCCGCCCTCTGCTGTCCACGGATGCGAACTTTCTGATCTTTAGTGCCAAAACACTTTTACAAAAGCATAATAAAATAACAATTTTAAAACAGCGTTTGATTTTTTTTTTTTTTTTTTTGCATATTCACGACAAAGTATATAAAAGAGAAAAAAAACATACATTTTAAAATAAAGTCGCAAAATCTTAGAAAAAAACATTTTACGAGAAGAAAGTTGTAAAGTTATGAGACAAGAAGTTTTATAGTTTATGAAAAAAATACAACAATTACGAAAATACATTTTTAAATGTATGTTTCAGGAAGTGGTAATTTTACAAGGAAAAAGTGACGCCTTTTCAAAAAAAAATGTAACATTTAGCTTTATCAAAGATACGTTACTTATTTTTTATGTTGCAAACAATTCAGAGAAATATGATGAACATCACACTGCTCAAGACTCTCACTCAATCTGCTTACAGATTCAGCTTTACTTGTATTAAATTATTACTTGATTTAAAGGGATAAAAACCACTTTGTCATTGTACAATTATAACTTTTTAAATAATAAATGTGATTTTATGTCAGTTACATTTTGGCATTTTCTCTAATGGTTCTGTTCAGTCTCTCACTTTTATTTCTTTCCTTCATGGTTGCCCTAATATTCCGGTGTACAGATCCGACAGCAGCATGAGGAAAAAAATACTGAGGATCATTCAACGTAGAAATGTGCATTTCATCACTGGACCTGGAAAAATATATTTTTTTTAAAGTGTGAGTCAAAAGAAAATGTTGTTGGTGAATTAACTAAAATTGTATACACTCCATGTCCTTGGCAATATTAATTTGTCTGACAAAGTTAACCCATTACGGCTCAGTTTTAACTGCTAAATATGAGCTTATTTATGAGCCAAATAAACCAAAGTTGTAATAATAAAATAAAAGGCTTGCACACGTTGAAACCCACGTCATCATTTCTTATGCTGGAGGCACAGGCAACTAATATTATTTAGCTTTTGAAAAACTATCTTTTTGCAAGACAGAAAGGAACTTTTTTTTTCCTTTAAAAAAAATCAGTCTTTTTGCTTTTTTATGGTTTAAATTTTTGTATTCTTTGGCTTATTATCAGCAACAAAATGTTAGATTTAGAGAAAAAATAATATGCAAAATGTTTTTCAAAATATGCACATTGTTATTTGTTACAAAAAAAAACAACAGAAATCCTTTTTTTTGCAAAAAAATAAAATAAAACTAATAATCTGAACTTTTAGGTAAAGCTTTTGGTGGTTTTGCTTTTTTATTTTAATTCAATTGAATATTTTTTTATCTATTTCAATTAAATCAACATAGATTTTTGCATAACTGCTGAAACAACAGATCCCACCCTACATTTAAATGAAATAACCTTTTTTTTTTTTTCAATTTGCCATCTTTTTATGCGAGTTTACAAATAAACATCAGAAAATCTGTCAGGAGTCAGCGTTCAGTCTCCCGTCTGGTACCGCCGGGGAGAGAATCAGAGCAAACAGTGTGTGGATGCCTCAGCCGCAGGTCACTTAAGCACTGCTCAGAGCCACACTCAGTAAGTATTGTTTGTGCCTTCAAGCCTGCATACCAAGGATTATTATTGGACCTGATCTTGTGTGTACCTGACCCCGCTTTGTCTCTCTCTCTCTATCTCTGCTTGCCACCTGTCCTGACCCTTACCTGGACTCTGACCCTGATTTAGCTTCGTGGACTTTAAGTCTGAGCTTTTGCTCCTGTCTGAACCAATAAACCTGCTGCATTTGGAACCAGCCTTCTGTCCGTTTTGTGACAAAACTTTCACGATGAGAAATTAAATACAAATATCTAGAATTTTTAGACAGCATACTAGGCAAGAAAAAAGGTCGTGCCTTGTTCAAAAATGGGAACTAAAGCTGATTTTAAGTGGGAACCAGAGTTAGCCTAAAGGCTTTAAAAAAATCCCTCCTGACTGTGCTGCTTTGTTTGAGCAGGAGTACCTTTGGCAGAATACGAGCTAAAGGCCATTAAAACCAAGAGCTTTTAGTTCATTTGGTTTTAAGAGGCTTCTCTCTTCTGATGCTCCCACCTATTCCATCGGCATGCAAAGAAATGTCCATGACCTTCACTCAAATGGCTGCTCCTGTTTTCTTAGGGAATGTAAAATCCTCCACTCTGCATACGAACTTCAACCCTCTCATTCGTTCAGCTCTCTCTACTTTTCCGCAACCTCTGATCCTTTCTTGGCTGTGGCCGTGAAGTGACAGAATAGATACAGCTTTGAAAATCCTCTTTAAAAAAGGGAAAAAATGGATCAAACATTCTGGCATCGGGGAGAGAAGGAAAGTATAGGTGCAGCGCACGAAAGAAGATCAATAAACCAAAGGAGGCCACCTCTCTGTTCCTTCCTTTTTTTGGTACTTTGTGATAAATGAATCCACCACTTACATTTCAGAGAATCCTGACAAAAGAACAAGTCATCAATGTGTTTGTAAGTAAATTGAAAAACCAAACAATCAGAATGTCATATATATATATA